>BHFT01050539.1:0-26887 GCA_004320025.1 Laticauda laticaudata
GTCTCCTGTTGTTTCTTTCTCCTTTCGCTCCCTATCATGAGGTGCCCATCTAATGCGGGATAGCAGATACCGCATACAGAGGCTTGTTTAAATGAGACCACAGAGGACAATACTTTAGAGATTCCAGGGTTTCGTACTCAAGGGCAGATAGAGTTACAGAGGAAAAAGAAAGAGGGTGAATCTGCTTCTATGTTAATAATAGCTGGTGGATAGGTGTTGCAGCACTAAATAAATTTTGCAATGTGGATTTATTTATCAATTACAAATTCTTTTAGGCTCCATAAGAGTTTTCTTCATTCATCTTGGTTGAGTTTTATATACCACTCCATGCTTGCATAAGCAGTGTATTGCACACCATAGCTGATCAAATTCTGTACACAGAACAGAAATATCCAGCCTCCTATTGGAAGAAAAATCTGGTCTGGTTCTAACCTGAGAGAAAAACACTGGAAATAAAATAGAGGCTGGCTACAAGGAAAGAAGGTCTCTGTTTATTTGATTTTCCAGAAATTTCAGTGACATCAGCATATTTCTGGAGTAGCTGACAAAATGGCTGGGTGAGTTGATGGATTTTATAGGATTCTGGGTTTTTGTGATCAAGATGTTCTAGGAGGAGATATAGTGCAATATAGTGAACCTTGTGTCTTTTGCTATTCTAATGGTGGTGGGTAAAACCTATTATGTCCTAAAGGTCATATCCTGTCCTTTGAATTTGGATAGGGGATGTAGATCTAAGGAATCTTTGTTTTTCTATTTTTAAAAATCCCATCAGCTGCAGCCTTCTATGGGAGCTTGTGACTGAAGGTGTTTTGTTTATGAATAGATTGGCCTAGTCTTTCTAAATGAATAAAAATCTCATTCCAAAAGAGCAATCTTTTCTGCTTGAGGCTGTTTTCCTATGACAGGAAGACTGCAGCTGCTTTCTGCCTTTAAGAACATGTTTCTCCATTTCTCCTTTGAGAAAATATAATATTCTGCCTCCTTTAATATTCTCCAAAATATTTCATTTTTGGCTTCCCACACTCCCTACTCACTGTTTTAGGGAATTTTAACTGCTTTAATCTCAGTCTGTCAGATATACTCAGCATATCAGCTGTTTCAGAAGAAGCAAACAAATTAGATCACTGCCACTCCTCATTAAAAAATACTTATCACCTTCTTCCAAGAGCAACTGTGGATCTCTTTGATCATTATATGACCCATATCAAACTGCTTATATAAAATAAAAGGCACAAAACCTGTGGTCAAAATAGTGAAGTCTTAGACTGCGGAGGTAAGTGAGAGTTTTAGGTTTGTTTCATTTGCACAGATTAGGCTGTTTCAAAATTGCTTAAGTCGACATGGATAAACTCCTGATAATGTGACATCATATGTTAGCCTTTATGACATGTGTGAGGATAAGAAATAGTATATTTAAATTACACAGAAATAATTTTGATTGGACATTGTAAAAATGTATTCTTGGCAAGAAATGTTCAATGATATCCCAGACTGCTTTGAAAGCGTTCCTACAATGGGTCATGTACTATGTTCTAAGTTGACACATATTGCACGCACAAAGAAAGGAATGGACTTTCTGACCCCCTTTCCTCCCGTCCTCCAGTTATTATGCAAAGCTATTTTTTAGATTTTTTTAAAAAAATCTAAACTGCCTTCACAGTTTAAAATTCAATGTGAAGAGTTTTTTAAATTTTTTTATTTACTTAAGCCCCTGTCCCACTGCATCAACGGATGCAAAGAGGATGTAAAACGGACAAAAAAGCTTGCCATCCATTGGAAAACGCTATGCATCCGTTGTGTACTTCACTGCATACGTGTTTCATATGCTCTATCCGTGGAGGCATCCATCCACTGAGATTCCATCCACGCAAGAAGTTTTGAGCTTGCACAAAACTTTTTGAACGGATGAACTTTCTCTGCGTATGATGTACATCCGCAACATATAACGGGCACAAAACGTTTCTATGTTCCGTTATCCGTTAACGTCCGCTGATATCCTCTCTGCATTTCTCTGGCCAATCCTCAACAACTCACATCCACTGCAGCTTAAAATGGAAAGAGGGAGGAAATGAAAGTACACGGAAACATCCACACAGCGTTAGTAGCACGGAAACAGAAAAGGATGTAGCGTTATGCATCTCGTATATAAAGGATTTAAAAATGGACAAAATAGTTGTATCTGGGATGTATTCTCAGATATTTTTGGGATGTCTGGAGTAAGCCAAGAGTATGTGGAGGACACCTAGCGGAAAAACTGATAATTTTTCTATAAAAAGGGGGGAAAAATCATTCTGGGATCGCTTGGGGATGGTGGGGACCATGCAACCCACCATGGTTGCACTGGAGGTTTATCTTATCCCAACAACTATCCTTTCTCCATCCCACAAGCATGCAAAAGGCTTAACCATTTTTAAAAGTTTTCACCAACACTTTTATAAGTAGAAAAAATGAACCAAGTGTCTTAAGCAAAGATAACCTTTAATTAACTTTCTTAGGGAAAACCTTTTATGACTTATTAAATAACAAAATGAACCAAGTAAACTGAATTAGTGTGTTAAGCAAAGTTAACCTTTATTAACTGTTCTGAAGAAAACTGTATGGACTGGTTATTAAAAAAGGCCAAAAATGAACCAAGTAAAGTGTCTTTAAAGCAAAGTATAAAGTGAACAAGTAACAACTCAGTCTCTGGCATTATTCTCAGTCACTCTGAGGCATATCCGTGGTCTCAGCTGTTAAGCGGGCAGGGACTGTGGAGGTGGCTGTGCTTGAGTGCTGGTCTGAGGCGCATTGGGGTACTTGGCCCGAGAGTACAAACAGGGGGATGTGTTCAGGAAGGCTCTCAGAGAGCTGACTCATCCCGTGAGGTTGAGAGGCCCTTCAATCAAGTACCTGGGATGTCAGGCACAAGACTGATGACAGATTGTCCATTGAGGGGCTTGGCTGTGGGGTGGAGGAAGGAGGAGTGTAGTGGGGCTGTCTGGTCTGCAGCTGGGCGAGGTGTGGCGTCTGTGGCATGCAATGAACCTGGGTCTGGACTAGGAAGGTCTGTTTTTGCTGTGGGAAGTCCTGGTAGGTGGTAGGCTTGGTAAGGTAGGGGGGCTGTTGAAAGCTGTGGAGGGCTGTGACATCGCCTGGGGTGGAGGAGCAGACCTGGATTGGGTCGGAGCAGGTTCAGCTGGGCCTGAGGGTTGTGCAGAAGTGCTGTTATCTTCTCCTTCATCACCTGGTACTGAGGCCTCGGGGAGATACCTGAAGGTTGTGGCTCACGTAGGTGATGGAGGTGTGGCGGCTCAAGGATCCTCTATCCAAGTGACCAGCTGAGAGAGAAGTTCTGTGCTGGTCTTGATTTGTGTCCCTGATCTCCAACAGGACAGTTGTGGCTCTGGCCCTCCAGTCTTGCCTCTCTGCCTGCTTCTGTAGAGGTGGAGATGGGTGTGGGGTTGGTTCTGGTGGCTGCCGTCTTCTTGCTCCATTGAGACAGGGGATCATCCACATCCTCTGGATGGGAGTGCAGCTGTCGGGGGGGGCTCTGCCGTGCGGGCCCTCCAAAGACACCTGCCTGGACACGTAGCTGTCTCCTGGCTGGAAGAGGAGTGTTGTCTGTGCGGGCTGTCTGAGGGAGAGGGTTGACTAAGGGGTTGCCTCCTCGGTGGGCAGACCTCACCCTCCAGGAAGCTGCACTTGGCCATGACATACATCTCCCGGTCAATGAGCTGGACAGTGGCCTGGCCAGATTTCTTCAGGTGCAGCTTGCCATACCAGGTGTGCATGTGCTTCCACTATCCAGGAGTACATCTGCAGTGTAGCCCAGGCTCTCTGCTTGTCTCTCCAAGCTGCCTGCTTCTTCTTTGGTGGTCGCGATAGAAGCCTGTGGCCCTTTCTCCACAGTGTACTCATTCTCCCTCAGCATTCAGCACCTCCTCCTCATGCTCCCTGGAAACGGTGTACTGTTTCCTCTCTCCCTTCTCCTTGCCTTGCCTCTTCCTCCTCTACAGGGCCTTCAGAGGGGCCTTCAGGTGCTTGAGCAGCAAGCTTTCAGCAGCAGGGCTTTGAGGGCCTTCAGGGGCTGGTCCACCACAGCAGCAGCACCAGCAGCACACCAGCAGTTCAGAGTCGTGCCAGGGGTGGGATGCTGGTTCTGTCCTTTCTTGCCAGGGCTGGCACGAGTAAGGCACCGGCTTCCACTTCTGACGATGTATGTGGCAGCAGCGTCTTTCCTCTGAATGCTGACTGCGTGCAAGCTGCATCCTTTTTATCCATCCAGGAGCTGACACAATTCATACTCCCCGCATGTGCAGTGAATGCTTTGCATCCGATTACATCCACTCAGCATCGTTTTGTTTCCTCTAGGCGTCCATGATGCATCCGCGTCATCCGCTTTGCATCCCGCCCCTTCCGCTATGCGTCTGCTTCGCAATTCTTCCCTGGAACCCCTCGGATGTGTCATCCGCTTCCATCCGTTGTCATCTGCTAGGCTTCCTATGAACATCTGCTTAACATCCTCCACTACATACTACCCTGTCCTTTTCCGTCCTTTTCCATTCTGTTTATGCAAATTTTTGCCACTTTTTGGGAGCGGATCTGAAATTTTGCTCGTCCGCTGTGTCCTTTTTGCATACGTTTTGCGTCCATCGGCCAGTGGGACCTAGCCTTTAACTTAGCATTGCCTCAGCTAAATACTGGAATCACTCTGATTATTCAAGAATAACTTTAGGTCATGTTAGTCCCCAGTTCTTAGATATCCAATTACAAAAAGAATGATAGTAAGAGATATGTTCATTCAGCATATTATTTCAAGTTAGGGAAATCTTTTTTAAAATACCACTTGTGCTTTATTTTATAAAGCTTAATCGAATGTATGGTATTTACATGCAGACAGAAGGGCTGATATTCCCAGACAATGTCATACTTAAGATAACAGTCACTCCTTTCAGACAATGTCAGAAATTTGGAGATGAGCATTTAAATTCTATAAAAATTAGGTCCAAGACTAGGTCCCTGATATATTCTTCCTCATGATTTCATCATAAAGTAGCAATTTATTTTTATCCTTTTTTTAAAACGAATGCCTCACATCTACATGGTAGTCAGGACGAAACAACCACCTGGACTTGGTTTTCTGTCATAGGATAAGATAATTTTATTTCATAAAGGTAAATAAAATGAATAAAACGTTTCAACTTTTTATCTGATTAATTGCAGATTGCAATTTAAAAGGTCCAAAAAGGTTTATTCCTGCTGTAAGGCTTGACTACATACCCTGTGGGAAGTTCAATGTTTACTCCATTGATGTGTGGTAGCAATAAACATATCACAATGGAATACAGTTTCTCCCACAAGGTCATGGTGACATTTTATAGACCACTAGAATGAACACAATGACCTTGGACTGGTCATTCTATATCTCTTAGGAAAATCTAGTACAGAAAAGGGTTACAAAAAATAAAATAAATGGCACTGTAAGGGGATAGTGAGTAAGAACATTGGCAAAATAGACAAATAAGGGAATCATTTAACTTTTTGCAGTTTATCTGTATCTCACCATCTCAAAAAAACCCACTCATCCCCAGATCTTAGAAGGAGAATATATTTCTCTTAAGTGGGTGAATATTTCAATAAAAAATTCCAAAGGCTATAGAAACACATGGTCAGCAGATGTTATGAAAATAGCTAAGAAAATTTGTAGAACTTCAAAATTTTAAAGGATCAAGTACAAATTGATACTTTTCTGAAAAACATATTTAAATAATGTTCTTTGCTCCTCACCTTTCCCAACATTGAGATGATCACCAAAGGGATTTGGTTTATATCTCTCACTATCTATTAGCTAAAATTAGAGAAATAAAGAAGGATTGAAGAAAGAAAGAAGCTAAGTAGAATCTTGAAAAGTTCCTGTGAAGTTCCGGTCAATTTTTTCATGGCCATGAATATGGATATATGGATAATGTGATATCTAGTTGTTATTAGGACCAAACCTAGATAAGTAATATCCTCTATATGGTTAGCTTCTGTGATCCATTGTTATTCATTTTGCAAGTGTTGCCAAATTATGGAATCAGTTGTAATTTCAAAAGTCAATGAAGCAATCTGTGCTTTATTGATTGTTGATGGATCTGGAGAAAATGGAACCAAATTGGAAACCAAAATAGAAACAGCATAGTTTTATTTGATGGAAATTTGTTTTCCTAATTAGTAACAGCACCTGTAAAACTGAGTGAAAAAACCCTGAAGGCACAGGCAATGTTTTAATAAATACTAACCTTCAGCATCTCGGCTAGGTTTGTGATTCATGTATCTTGAAAATAAATTCTTTCATGCAAAGAAAAATAATAATTTTTAAAAATCTAGTGATCTTGAAAGAGTTTCTATGTTCTATAGTATTGTCATGAATTTTATGTAACATTACCACATGGATATTTTTAATCCTAAAGATGAATTTTCTTGAGACCACAGGGTTACAATCCTGTTCATATAAGAAGCAACATATGGATAATTTATATAGAAAAATCAATAACATTCATGATTAGCTGGCAGGAGCATGTGAAAGTGCTCTTCAAGTACTAAATATCATTCAAAGGGTAAGATCGGCATCTTTCGGCTTTGCAGAAAGATCGGCAGCAAAGAAATTTAATAAAGAAATAAGTGTTAAACTTCAGTTAAACTTCCAGCTTCAGTTGTAGTGCTTTACAGAGATCAGTTAGATCATGTGAAGTCCAAACTATTGGTGCATTGTCAAACCAGCATAACTTTTATCTAGTTATTTAAATACTAGGTTTTAGTGTTTGCTGCTTTGTTGTCTGTTGTTCTTAACAGAATCTTCAGAGAATAACAGAGTTGGAAGGAACCTTGGGAATCTTCTAGTCTAACATAATTCAAAGATGGTGGCGTATGACTAGCAAGGTGAGGCTCTTGCTCCAATGTTCGTTTGTTCACGAGTGGATCCCTATCATTTCCCTTCCTGATTAAAATAAATAGTTGATAGTGGGAGGATTTGCTGTTCATCCCTGATTAAAAGAGACTCTATTGGGTTACCACCAACATCAGTTATCAGCAATAATCACCCAATTCTGTAACTGAGGTCTGGTTTCAGGAGTGCTTGCCATCCTTGTGGCCATTCTGAAGGACCGCTTGTGCCAGGGATCACAGAGCACCGGAGCTACTGTTTCCTTCAAAACCCTGTTTGTGTTTTGGTGATGTGTTATTTTTAACAGAGACAGCGGAATGGAGACTTTCTAGTAGATTCTTTTTTAAAAAAAGTTGCCGTTTATCCCAGAGAAATAACTATATAGGAGATATGAACATAAGAAAGTTTATAAAAAATGAAGCAGATGTGAAGACTATTCAGAAGAGAGATTGAGTCACTGGTTAAGCCCTGAAAAGAAGGAAGCAAGCAGCAATTACACTGCCCACCAGTGGAGGGAATCCAGGGACAAGATTTTATATTCCTAACATGGTCCACATTGAGGACTAGAGACAACAACTATTGTGGCTTCTGTTCCTTCCTTCAGCCGATTAGTTTCTGGCAGGTCACATCTGGCCCACAGGCCTTCCATTCACTGTAGTTGAACAAGTACACTTTAAAGGACTGAAGGGCATATTAGAGCGTAACTTTGTATCATTGATAATCTAGTCTATTGATTGATTGATTCTTAGTAATAAGTTGATTGATTGATTTTTAGTAATAAGCAACCTTACTTTTGATTTGTTCTCACCTTACTTTTGATTGTTCTCTAATTTATCAACTAGCATTTATTAATTACCAACATTCATTCAAGTAACAGTCTACCTATCACATTAATTAGCTATTTGTAATTGTTTATGTACTATTTGTCATTTACCATGCCAGCCAGAGCTGCAGAAACTCCATATCCTTCCACTACTAAACAACAACAACAAAATAATATCTCTATCAATGACTTCCAGACTCCTGTACATGCTTCAGATGTCCTAAACCATCAATGAAAGCAAAAATAACATCAAATGCTACCTATGTGAAATCAAGTCCATCCTTGTCTGCTTAAACTTAAAAACAAGACCTAGCTGAACTCCTAAAAGCATCAGATACTTTCTCTTGTCTATGTCCATCATGTTTTTCTAAGCTAAACAAACACAAAGTACCCTGCCTGACAGAGTTTATAGCATAGAATCATTCATGCATCGATAGAAAATGCTTAGCAACACGTTTTGAAACAATTATACAAGAAAGCCTAATTTTCTTGAAAAAAAAATACAGCACTGATAGCGACTACCTATCAACTCAAAATTAAACCCAACCCAACAACCACTACACAACTACTACCTCAACTACAATCACAACTACAACCAAAAATAAACCACCAAACCACAACCAAAATAATTACTATCCCATCAAATAATTCCACAAATGATATCTCCTTACTCACCAGAGACACCATTGAACGTGATCAGAAACGTCCAAATTGGCCATTTTATTTGGTCCTTGAAAGACACCAACAATCAGATGACAATCACTAAAGTCGTAATATAATAACGAATCAAATTACAATAAAACATCTCTCCTGAAGATATCATCTCTCCTGAAGAGTATACCAACCAGAAATGGCCCTGCTGAGTCCATAGCAATGATGGCTCGGTGGCCCCAAAATTTTGTAAGAGTTTGTTTGCAAAAATGAACTCCAGCAAACACATATACATTCATACAATAACACCATTGCAAAAACCAATCCCAACCACAAAAATTCTTCACTCAAGATCAGACTTATCCATACTGCAAAAGGAATCGTTCCCGTGAATTCTGCAAGGAACTCAAAAGACGTCTAGACAATGGAGAGAGGATTTTGTACATTGACTACCACGCTGATTGTCAAAAGTAAGTCACACAACTCTTAACTCCACATCCAATCCTACCTCATCCCACCCACCATTTACTCAAAAGTAGGCACGCCCGCCCCTAACTACCTCAATTCCAACTACAACTGGCCTTAAATGCAAGCAACTCAATGCAAGGAGCCTTGTGAATAAAATACCTGAATTTCTTCCTCTTACTAAATATGGCTAAATTCGACATCATATTTGTCTGTAAAACATGACTCAATGCATCTCTCCTGATTTCATTACCACAGTAAGAGACTGTCATGTTTACCAATCAGATTGTGAGATCCGTAGAGGAGGCAGTGGTTGCTATCTTTCATAAAAGTCCTAACATCTAAAATACATCCAAGTTACCCAAGAGCTTGCTCTTCCTGGACAATCATCTTGTGAACTGTCCTTAAATATCACATTTCAATTCTTACTATGTTATAGACAGTCCCTGATTTATGCAATTGAACATGTAAACAAGCTAAATTCACGATGATGAAATGGGCAACATCCTGCCCACACACCTTTTATCTTTCTTGGTGACTCCAATCTACCTCACATTAACTGAACCCTAAACAAATATGAAACTGAAACCCATACTTGCAACCTTCTTACAATGCTGTAACAAACCTGAAACTGGAACAACTAGTAACCAACAATACCAGACTAAACAACTGCCTCGATCTCATCTTCTGCAATAGTTTGAATTCAATTTACGGAATATAAATTAAGAACCCTTTTCCAACGTGACCACAGTATGATTGACTTTTGTCTCAACATATGTCCACACAAAAATCAACACAACGATGTGATCCCCAATTATAACTAGGTTGTAATATACAAACTTTTGCAGTTGCACACATTTTCAAAAACCCTGAATGATTCAGGAGGCAACTATGATCTTATAGAAAACTATCGCTCATCCCTTGATTGACAATTTCTATTTCACTGGATGCAATACTGTTGAAGATCATTACAACATATTTTTACTTGAAAGTCAAAAGAGACATCAAACTATATGTCCAATAACAACTCCAAAACCAGAAAAAACAAATTACCCATAACAATAAGGAAGCTTCAGTCCAAAAAGAGATCACTTTGGCGGAAAACAAAATCTGGTCACATTGCCACTTCAAAAGCCAATAAAAAATTTATGCCACCAGATAAAGACTGAATGCACTAATTATCACATTAAACAAGAGGAAAACTTTCTATGCATCAATTCCACCGCACTTTCTACAATTTTGTAAACAACAAACTAAAAGACACAAGGTCCATCCCACCCCAAAAGGACCTAATGGTAAAGACTGCAATGATGACACCATTAAAGCCAACCTCTTTAACACATTCTTTGGCTCAGTATTTGTAAAAAGCAATGGATCATGGCCAATATTTCCTAGTCGAACCACAGACAACTACAATGATCTAATACATATCGATTTTACAGTAGACAATGTTGAAAAAGCACTACACAATCTTAAACCACCTCTATCTATTGGACTGGATGGAATATGTGCTTAAAAAAGCTATTCAGTGCATAGCCGAACCTTCTAAGCATAATCTTTGAAAAATCTTTCAGGACCAGCTCCTTGCCAAAACAATGGTCACAAGCCACGGTCATACCCATCTTCAAAAAGGGAGACCCCAGCTTAGTTGAAAATTACAGACCAATCTCTTTATGCTGCGTCACCTGTAAAGTCATGGAATCAATTTTAAACCAATCCATCATCTCCATTTAGAAACAAACAACCTACTCTCTAATAAACAATTTAGTTTCAGAAAAAAACTATCCTGCCATCTTCAACTCTTACACTGCAAAAACATATGGACCTACACAACTCGACAGGGCAAAAATAATAGACGCAATCTACACAGACTTCTGTAAAGCCCTTTGATTCTCAGTGGTACATGACAAACTACTCAAAAACTAAACTCTTATGGTATCTCAGTTATACACCTGCATAATGGATAGAAGCATTCCTGTCAAACAGACAACAAATGGTCAAATGGGAGCATCCTATCAAATTCTGTACCGTGTCAACAGTGATATCCTCCAGGCAGTGTTCTAGGACCAACTCTCTTCATGCTCTACATAAATGACCTCTGTGAATCATATTAAGAGCAACTAACTATGTTCTCTTGCTGATTATGTAAAGCTATTCAACACCGACAAAAAATACTGCTACCGCTTTAGAAAGACCTTGACTATGTATCAGAATGTCTTAAACAAATGGCAACTTCAAATCTCAACAAATAAATGCTCTGTTCTTACATATGGCAAAATAAAAAAAATAAAAATAAAATGCAGGCTGAATATCAAGACCTTGTTGATGATCCAAACTCTGTCAAGGATCCTTGGAGTAGACTCATCTCTAATTATTTAAGTAACTACACATCCAAAGAAGCCCACCTGTAACTTCATATCCAAAAAGGCATTAAGAGTTGTTAACACTAATCCTGCATAGCTTTTTCTCTGGTATATTCACACTACTAACTAGAGCATATAAAACATTTGCTAGACCAATACTTGAATACAGCTCATCAGTGTGGAACCCACATTACATATCTGATATTAATACAGTTGAGAAAGTCTAGAAATATTTCACAAGAAGAGTTCTCTACTCCTCTACTCTATTGCAGAATAACTTATGCCACCAGACTTGAAATTCTAGACCAGAAAGCCGAGAAACTACGCCCGCCTTTGGTCCGAATCTCAGTATGAGACATAAAATTACCATGTGTCTCACATTATAAGGCCAGGCCTTATTTTTTTTTTTGACCCCCCGAAAACAGCTAGGCCGACTTTTCAGGCTGATTAATTCCCCCCTTGCATCCTTGGGTGGGCAGTGGGTGACAGCTTGGGGTTCAGGAGACCTTCGCCACCTTTGCTTTCCCTTTTCCCTTGCTGCTGAGGCGTTAGAGGAACACCGCGGGCGTTTGGCACAGTCACATGCGGCCAGTCAGGGCTCCTCCTTGGCAACCAGAGCCCTGAGGAGACACTTGGCTTCAGGCGCTCCCTGTCGGCACCTTCCAAAGGAAGGTGCTTGCCAATGAGGATCTCTCCCTCTCTCTCTCTCTCTCCCTGCAAGGTCAACATCTCTGCTGTGGCTGAGGAGGAGGAGACTGCAGCCTAGTTCCTTCTGCTTGTGAGAGGTGAGGAAGCCGCGGCTTTGCAGAGCAAGTGAAGTGCTGCTTGCCCAGGTGAGATTTGGGAATGAGGGTCAGGAAGGAGGCATGCACGCCACACCCTGCGACTCACTTTCCCGGCTCTTGCCCAGCCCGCACGCACTGGCACGGCACTGGTGGGATGAGTGGAGGGTCTGGCGGGAAGGCGCTCTCTGCCTTGGTGAGAGCTCTGCCGCCAGGAAGGAGGGCCACCCTGTCAGCTGAGCCTGGGGCAGGTGGGCCCTCCTTCCTGGTGACAGAGCTCTCACCAAGGCAGTGAGTGCCCCCCGCCGGACCCTCCACTCACTCGCCAGGACCATGCCGAGCCATGCGGGCTGGGTAGAGATGGGAAAGCGAGCCACGGGTGCGTGGTATGCCTCCTGCCCTCTTTCCCAAATCTCGCCCAGGTGAGCAGTGCTTCGCTTGCTCTGCAAGGCCGTGGCTTCCTCCACTTCCGCAAGCAGATAGGACCAGCTGCGCTTCTCGCTCCTCCTGCAGCTTGCAGTCGTGCAGACATTGACTTTGCGGTGGAGAGAGAGAGGAGCGGAAGAGATCCTCTCGGCGAGGCGCCTTCCTTGGAAGCGGCGACGGGAGCACCTGAAACCAAGTGTCTCTCAGGAGCTCCAATTGAAAGGAGGTAGGCCTGACTGGCCGCACGTGGCTGCGGCCAAAGTGCTGCGGCGTTCCTCTAATGCTTGCCGGTAACAAGTGGAAAAGAAAAGCAAGGTGGCGGAAGGTCTCCCGGTATGAAGTGCCCCACCAATGCAGGAGCACATATCTGGGACATGCAAGTACTTCCAAAATGCAAGCCCCCAACCAGCCATCCCCCCCCCCTATTTCTCAATGTTTAATATGGCCTTAATTTGGGGAGAGGGGCCTTTATAATTCAATTTCTATAAATTGATGCCTATAAACACTGGTGGGGCTTCCTATTGGTGGAGCCGTATGTTTGGAGAACACGGTTATTTTGCAATGTCTACCTGTCAATAAATAATTCAGCTTCAACCATTACAACACCATAGTACACAATATATACAAACTTCAAAGGTAAACTGCACAAAATCTTGATTGCAGAATATACCAATTTCAGCAACAGAGTGGTCAGTGTTCTGGAATATTCCACCTGACTCTGGGTTTCTTCCCAAACCCCAAAAACTTTAACCTAGACTGTCTACTATTTGACCTCACCGCTTTCCCTAAGAGGGTCTATGGGGGCATGCAATAAGCACACAAGATGTGCCTACTTGCCCTGTCTTATTTGTTTTTTTTCTTGTATGTATCAATTTATTCAATTTATGCAATGACAATCACATGTATTCTAACTATGTTTATACTTACACCTCTGTATCATTTTATAACAACTTGACAAAAATAATAGTAAATAAGAAAAAAATAAAAACTCTCTGAACAAGCAGGAACCCTATATTCAATAATGGCAGATGCATCCTGTACAATGCAATGTGCCCGCAGGCCCCTGCACATGTGAAACACTACCCTTAAGCCAGTCCCACTGCAAACCCAATGGATGCAAGAGGATGTCAAAATGGACAAAAAAGCTTTCCCCATCCTGTTTTGAAAAACGCGACATGCATTCCTTGTATAACTCACTGCTGTACCGTGTTTCATACAGTCCATCGTCAAGACATCCGGCTACTGCTGATTTTCATCCGCTCAAAAGAGTTTTGAGCTCCACAAAACTTTTTTGAGTGGATTATGAATCTTTTCCGCCGCAGTACGATGTACATCCATGACACCATACGTTTCTACTCTGTTGTCAATCCATTACATGTCCGCATGTATCCTCTCGGCATCCTCTGCCATCCCCTCAACTCACATCCGCTGCAGACTGGAAAGCGACAAGAACGGGGAAGGAAGCAAAAGGTACACAGTAACGGTTCCACAGCTAGCTATTAGTAGCACGGATAACTTAGAAAGATACTGTAAGCGGAATGACATCTCGAATAGTAAAGCATTAAAACTGACAAAATTCGTATACTGGGACCGTATATTTAGATATATTATAGGATGTCCTGGCAGATATGCCTAGAGTATGTGGAAGGACACACGAAACGGAAAAACCGATATTTCCCCTATAAAAAGGCAGAGAAGATATCTGTGATTCCGCTTCAGGATGAGTCCAGCAGCATTGTGTATCCAATTTAACCCTGGCTTGCTTCTTCTACATCATCCAATTGGATCTCCACCATGGACATCATACACACACTCCTTATGGTACTTGCCATATTCAACACATGAACAAGACCCTCTCAGACTGTTTCACCTTCTCTATGGCCAAAGGCAGCAAGAAGGAGACGTCACAGAGCTGTGTGGTCCGACAATGATCGGGGAGAGAGTGAGTTTGGACTATACTAGACAAGCTGATGGTGCCGAGCTGCCAGGAATGAAGACCTCGTGGCAATTCCAGTACTTCCATGAGGGCATGCCACCGCCTGTTTTGATGAGAATTGTGGGCCTGGATCCTGTTCGACTGAAGGTTGGCACTGACTCTGCACTATCATGGCCTCTGAGAACCACATACAGAAATGCAGTATAGCCGGCTCGAGGGTGCCACACTACACCATCCATTGCTCAGTTGCTGAGTCAGAGAATGTGGTGCAGGCCATCATCTGAAGAATACGTGGGAGGAGCTCCTCTAGTGCCCCACCACTGAAAGATGCTGGGAGGAAACTTGCAGAACAGTGTTTTAGAGGTGGAACTTTCTCCCACTCTGTTGAGCCATAGATCTGGGAAGCACGTGGCCTGCAAAGCTCCAGCCAACTCAGGGTCCCATTTATTTCTACAAGGGCTTCTTCAGTATCATCTCTTGCTATGGTTGCATGCTGTACTACAAGTTCTGATTACATGCGATGCTTCAGGCCACCAGGGTTCAGCTTCAGATGGCCATGGTGTACCAACACAAGTGACCTTTGCAAGGATGGGCTGGAACCAACATCTCATCTGGGTTTTCGAGATCCGATCCCTACCAATGACGCGAAGAAGATGTCGCTGCTACTTCATCGTGGTGATGACGCCTGTGTGGCCTCCAGAACTTACCTCATGAGCCCATACAGTCCAGACTACCTCACCCGTGAAGAAGGATCTTCATACTCAGCTGTCAGGGCATAGATGGGTGGTGGAGAATGCCCTTTGGTCATCCTGGCCTCAAACAGGTTCCAGGTACTTCCTCACACCTGAGCATCCACCCAGGGACTGTGAGTGAGCATCGCTGGAAACTTGCTGCATCCCTGGCCCAACAAATCCTCATTGGCGCCACGGGCTACCCAGTGTGGCAGAACAGGCTTGTGGCACCATCAACAAGGGAAGGGGACATCGGAGCCTGGTGAATGGACGGCAAGGACAAAGCCTGATAGGACACTGTGGATGTGTTACAAGGCCCCAAACAGAGCTTCAGCCAGAGAAGGAAGAAGCGCTCAACTCTTACTGAGCATCTGGGTGCAACTCCCCAACTCTGGAGCAATGGAGTGGCAAGACAGGCATGATAGTAATGATTAATGGATTGCTTCCTTGAGCCTGTCGGCATAACACTGATGATGATCTGTGCCATGTATGTTGAGTGGTCCTACAATGAATAGGGCATGTCATAAAGAGATTTGGTTTATTTTTGAAATATGTGATCAATGAATTAAATGGTATTGATAAAAAAGGCCATATGTGCTGGGCAGCTGGGAGGTGGACCATACATTCCCATATGCTCTGCACTGGAGGTTTATCTATTCCACAGTCTCTCCTTGACCCTATACCCATCCAGCGTATTCTTTACCTATCCCACAGACTATTCCTTACCTCCCACATACTATCTTTCCTATCCACACAGCATGCAATTGTTAACCCTTTTTTCAAAGTTTTCACCAAACATTCATAGTAAAAAAATGCAACCAGTGCGATGAAGCAAGAATAACCTTTATTAACCACTGTATTAAGGTAAACTGTTGATTTATTTAAAAAGCAAATGAACCCCAAGTAAGTGCTGTGTGTAAGCAAGATAAGTGAACACCGGTAACAACTCCGTCTTGGCACTATTCTCAGTCACTCTGATGTACGCCATGGGTCTCAACTGTCCAGCAGCCAGGATTGTGGAGGTGGCTGTGGCTTGGAGCAGTGGTGTCTGAGCCCATTGGAGGTGCCTGGGCCAAGAGTACAAACAGGAGATGGTGTGTTTTCAGGAAGCTCTCAGAGAGCTGACTTCAGTCCCGTGGTTGAGAGGCCCTTCCTCAAGCGACCTGGATTGTCAGGACGCATACTGAAGACGATTTTCCGTTGATCGGGGCTTTGGTTGTGGGGTGGAGGAAGGAGGGTTGTTGGGGCTGTTCTGGTCTGCAGCTGCTGTGAGGTGGCATCTATGCATGTTATGTACCTGGGCCTGGACTGGGAAGGGCTGCCTTCTGCTCTGTGGGAAGTCTAGGCGGTAGTGGTAGGTTGGTCTGGTGAGAGGCTGTTGAAGCCGTGGAGGGCTGTGACATCGCCTGGGGTTGGAGAGCAGTCTCTGGCGACTGGGCCGGAGTAGGCTCAGCTGGACTGGAGGGTGGTGCAGCAGTGCCTGTGATTTTTCTTCCTTCATCACCTGGTACTGGGCCTCGGGCAGGTCCATGAGGTGTCTGGCTAATACGTGATGAAGGGTTTGTGGTTCCGAGGATGGTATATCGCTGATGGACCAGTCTGAGAGAGAAGATCTGTGCTGGTTCTTGATCATGTCTCCTGATCTCCAGCAGGACAGTGTGCTCTGGGCCCTCCATTTGCCTCTCTGCCCTGCTTTCTGTGAGGTGGAGCTGGGGGTGGGGTGGGTTGGTTCTGGGTGGCTGCTGCTCTTCTCCATTTGAGACAGGGATCCTCCACGTCCTCTGGCATGGGGAGGTGCAAGCTGCTCAGGGGGGGTCTCTGCCATGCAGGCCCTCCAAAGACTCACTCACCTGGACACAGTAGCCTAGTCTCCTGGCTGGACAGAGGATTTGGCTGTCTGTGGGCTGTCTGAGGGGAGAGGGTTGCACAGGTGGTTGCTCTCTGGTGGCAGACTCCACCCTACCAGGAAGCTGCACTTGGCCTGACATTTCATCTCCCAGTCAGTGACGCACTTGACAGTGGCCTGGCCAGATTTCTTCAGGTTGCAGCTCTGCTCATACAGGTGTCGGCATGTGGCTTCCACCACTCCAGGAGTACATCCTGCAGTGTATAGCCCAGGCTCTCTGCCTTGTCTCTCCATTGCTGCCTGCTTCCTCTTGGTGTTTGCGATAAGCTGTGCTTTCTCCCAGGTTACTCTTCTCCTCACCATTCCAGCACCTCTTCTCATGTCCTCAAGAAAATGGAGTACTGTTTCCTTCTTGCTCCTTCTCCTTACCTATGCCTTTCCTTCCCTTCTGTATGGGCTTCAGGGCCTTCAGCATGCAGGGCTTTGAGGGCTTGGGCTGGTCCACCACCAGCAGTGTAGCAGTCGCCAGCAGCACACACACCACCAGCAGCAGCAGCACCAGCAGCACCAGTACGAGAAGCACCAGCAGCAACAACACCAGTAGCACCACCAGCAGGCAGAAGCACCAGCGCTTCAGAATCAGCGCCAGGGGGTGGGTGGTGGTTCTGTCCTTTTGCCAGGGCTGGCACGGAGTAGGCAAGCCTTTCCTCTTTCTTCCCTGCCTGATCGAACCATGGTGCTCTTTAAGATGTCTCTGGCAGCAGGTCTTTTACTCTGAACTGCTAGACTGCTTGCGACGCTTGCATCCTTTTATATTTGCAAAGCTGACCGCATTTTCATCCTCCCCGCATGCGCAGTGAACTGCTTTGCATCCACTACGCTTCCCTATAGGCGTCCGTGATGATCACACGTCAATCCTACGCATCCGCTCATTCCTGCTTGCGTCCGCTTCATTATTTTCCCCTGGAGCCCTGCAGATGTGTAATCCGCTTCCAATCCACTAGGCTTCCATACAAATCCGCTTACCATCCTCGCTACGATTGACTATCCCGTTGTTCCTTCCGGTCCTTGTTGTCTGTTCTGTTTATGCAATTTTCACCACTTTTGTGAGCGGGGGTAAAACGGATGGGCCACCCCCAAAATTTGCTCGTCCGCCTGTGTCCTTTTTGCATACGTTTTGACTCCGTCGGCTAGTGTGACCTAGCCTTTACCTGTACTTGCGCATATGCGCAACCTTCCAGCGATTTTTGGCACCTTTTGAGGCCTTTATGTCCTCCCAAAGGCTCATGGGAAGCCTCTGCAGCCTTATGGAAGCTTGGTAAAAATTAGCCCGTTTTGGCACTTCTTGGTATTTCTGAAATTACAAGAAGTGCTGAACTTGGCCACTTTTTCACCTCCAAAGGCTGCAGAGCTTGCCTTGGCCCCCGGGAGGGCGAAAAAATGCCTTCAATGGGCCAAAACAGCTGTGGACACCATGCGTGTGCAGGTAAGTTTGCTGGGCCTCAATGCCCGCACAAATGGTGCTCTGCGTTGCACCTTGTGCATGTTGTGCCATAGGTTCAACCATCATCTGTCCCTTTATCACTATTCCAGAAAGTGACTGTCCAGTCTCTTTTTAAAAGCTCCCGTGTGGAGCGACCCACCAATTTTCTGAAGGCACTTATTCACTGGCTAATTGTTTACGAATTCCTTTTCTTAAGTTCTAGGTTGGATTCTTCCTTAATTATCAAAGTAGTCCTCAACTTACAACAGTTCTTTAGTGACTTCAAAATTATAATAGCATTGAAAAAATGGTGGGGGAGTTATGACCCATTCTTTCACAGTACATCTTTTGAGCATCCACAGAATCCATTATAATCAAATCCAGATGCTTGGAACTTGATTTGCAGTATTGACCATTGCTCGTCCCAGACCATGGTCACCTTTGCACGTTCTACAAGCAAACAGCCAAATGAGAAAGCAGATCACTTAACAAATGGTACTCACTAATTTTAGCAAGTGCAGGGCATTACTTAACACCGCCATTGTTTGGCAAGAAAGGTCATAAAATAGGACAAACTCACTTAACATGTCACTACTTAACAACAGAGTTTTGGGCTCAGTTTGTGGTCGAGGACTACATGTAGTTTCCATTTATGTTTCCTTTCTTGTCTTCTGGTGTTTCAGAAATAGGTTTGATCCCCTCTTCTTTGTTGGCAGCCTGTAAATATTTGAAAACTGCTATCATGTCTTTCTCTAGTCTTTCTTTCACTTATAGCTAGAAACCTATTCCTGTAACTGTTCTTCTATGTTTTAGCCTCCAGTCCCCGAATCACTTTAGTTGTCTTCTCTGCATTTTTCCAGTATTTTTACCATCTTTTTATAACACTGTGATCAAACTAGATACAAGTGTGGTCTTGGCCCTGTCACCCTTGGCCGACGGATGCAAAGTTTTGTAAACAAGACACAGCGGACTGGAAAAATGTCCATCCGTTGTTATCCGCTTCTCATAGGGGCAAATTTGCCTGACTAGAGCGGACACACAGAAAGTGACGAGATTGGTGACGGACGTAGGGTGGTGGAAGCGGCATGCTCCACGGACGCCCCTCGACAGATGGAAGTGGAATGAGAGCGGGATGGAATCCTGAGGGCTTCCGGTTTGACAGTCAAAGCAGCGTTTGGACGTAACGAGGCGGTGCAGAGCAGACGCATAGATGAAAGCGGATGCACAGCTAGAAAAGCTAGTCGATGAAGCAGATGCAGCAGCGGAAGCCAGAAGCTATGCCTCCGGCAAGCCCTTTAGCGGATGCCTTAGCGGCATGCCCTGGCGCGATGCTAGTGTTCATGGCGATGCGGGCGAGGCCTCGCATCATGCGTCAGCCCCAGTGCGATACTACGGGAGCGCCTCCCACAGCAGGTCAACAAGTCAGAGGACAGACCTAGCCTTCCCACCAAACATCTCCGCCTGCCTGCCTGCCTGCCAGCCCTTCCAGCCTGCCCTGCCTGCTGCCTCCTGCCTACAGGCCTGCCTGCCTGCCAGCTGCCTGCCTGCCCGCCTGCCTGCTGCCAGCCTACCTGCCTGGCCTGCCGCCTGCCTGCTGCCAGCTCCTGCAGCCAGGCAACCCCACAACCATGGGGAAGAGAGAAAGCATCTTCTTGCAGCCCTGGCAAGAGGACGGGGCCACCCTTCCCACCCCTGGCCTCACTCTGCTTTGATGGCCTCTGCAGCCTGGCTCGCCCTTCTTGGGGCTGGGGCTTTGCTGATGCTGCTTCTGGAGGAGTGAGATGACTGCTTTGGTGGTGGTGTTCTGTTGTGCTTACTTCTGCTGTTGCGTGCTCTGTGCCTGCTGGTTCCTGCTGTCGGTGCTCCTTGTCCTGTGTGCTTCCTGGTCTGCTGGGTCCTGCTGGTGCTCCTGCGTCCTGCTTGTGCTCCTGGTCTGCTAGGGTCCTATCTGCTGGTGCTGCTGGCGCTGCTTAGGGCTTTACTCTGCTAGCTGCTGATCCTGATCCTGCTGGTCCTCTGGTGCTCGGGGTGCTGCTGCTGCTGGTGTCCTTCGCTGGTGCTGCCTGGTGCTGCTGTGGTCCTGCTGCGTCTGCTTTTTGACTGCTGCTTTCTGGCTGGTGGTTAGGTGTGGAGGAGCAGCCCCTACAACCATAGAGACAGCCCGTCTGATGAGGTCCCATGTGCTGGTCCTGCCAAAGGGAGGAGGGCGACGTGAGAACGGCGAGAGGATGGCAATACAACATCGAAGGGGAACATGAGATGAGGTGCTGGAGTGGCTAGAGAGAGAATGACGTATCTGATGGCAGAAGGGACACAGGCTCTATGGGACACAAAAAGGAGCGGCTGCTTGGGACGGACGGGCGGAAGAGCCTGGGCATACACTTCGGCAGTGCTCCTCGCTGGTGAAGCACATGCACACCTAGTATCTGCACCTCAAGAAATCTGCCAGGGCCGCAGTCAAGCTGATGGACAGAGGAGACTCCTACGTCCATGGCCAAGTAGCTTCCCTCCGGGCGGCTTATATCCCCACCGAGGAGCATGCCCTCACAAACCCTCTCTCTCAGCAGCCTGCTGAGAGCCAGTCCTCTCTCTGGCGAGGTCAACTCTGTTCCAGGCAGGTATCTGTTGGAGATGCATGACAGAGAAACCGCCTAACTGTAGTACCGTGGCGGGCACGTGGAGGCCCTGACGCACTGGGAGAAAGGAGACGGAACTTCCAACACAGTCATCCCATCACTCCCAGCTCACCTCCACAGAAGGCACGAGGCACCGGTAGGACAGAGCCACACTGTCTGCGAGATAGAGAAACCATCAGGAAGCAGCGATAGATCTCTCTCTCAGCTGCGTACCACACGACTTTCCTTCATCCTGCCAACCACAAGCCCTTCTCACCTTATGTGAACAGCCTCTATGGACATGGTGGAACCCCAGTACAGGTGAGTGAGAGGACAGGATTTCACCGATCTGCTTCAACAACCCTCCAGGGGGTACCAGATGACTGCTCCCACCCAGTCCAGTCTGCTCCCCACCCGGTGATGTCACTCCCATTCAGGGCTTAGGGGTCCCGCTACCAAGGCTACCAGGAGGTCCAGCCAGCACAGGCAGCAGCCCTTCCCGTCCGCGCACAGAGTCATTGGACGTCACATTGTGCCTACCAGTTCCTCACTGATCACCCCTTATGGCAGTCACCGCCACCGATTGCACCCACGGCCACGATGCACCTACGGCCAAGATGCCCCAATGCCACTCCCTCACCCAGCTGAGTCAGACAGCCCACTTCACTTGCTCCTTCCTCCACCACAGGCCTAGCCCCGGCCTCATGTACTCTGTCATCTGGTATTGGGACTGACACCTCATGGCATGGAGGAAGGGGCTCTCAACATCACGGGGCTGGCGCTGTGCTAGAGCATCTCTCAACACACCATCTCCTGTTTCCTCTTGGGCCAGGCACCCCAGTGGCGCTCAGACCAGCACTCCAGCAGCAGCCACCCTCACAGCACCTGGGACCCTTCACCCTGAGATTCTGGACACTTCGACATGAACCAAGAAGGTTGCCAGAGTGGGTGGCTACCTGTAGACTTCTTATTTGGACTTGACTTGGTGTCATTTTTCTTTTACAGATTCGTTATTAATAAAGATTATCTTTGCTTCAACACTATGCTCCATTTATTTTATTAAATAAGTCTTAGGTGGAACTTTTAGAAATGCTATTCAAACTTTGCATGATTGTGGGTGGGTTAAGATAAGCAGTGGGAATGGGCAGGGATACCTTTGGGATAGAAGGTAAGCGATAGCAGTGGGCATAGCAGGGATTACCTTTGAGGATGGTATACTGTTGGGGATAGATAAACCTCCAGTGCAGCTAGTGGAGACTGTATGGTCCACCCTCCAGGTGCCACACTCTTTGGCCCATTCATATTCAATAACAATGTAAGCATTGATCCACACATGTCAACATAACTCTTTTATTAAATGCCTGTTCATTGTAGCCCACCAACATACTGGCCAATTATCTAGTGTAATGAGATCAGGCTGAAGGGAAGCATCCATTTCAATCTATCATCTGGTCTTGCCCTCCATGCTTGCAGCTGGGTTGCACCAGTGTTTCAGGAGTTGCGCTGCTTCTTCCCTTCACTGAGGCTCTGGGGCCCTTTTTGCCACATCTCTCTCATATCACTTTCTGCCCTTGCCTCCACTTCCCAGGGCTCTGTCCTCATTGCCTTGTTGGAGGTCCAACGAGCCTGTTCTGCAGACGGGGTTAGCAGGGTGCGCCTGGATTGTGAGGAGCAGCAAGCTTCAGATCCTCCTCATGGTTCTCTGAGGTTTGAGTGTGGTGGTGAAGAAGTACCTGGCAACCTGTTGGCCAGGATGCCAAAGGCTTCTCCACCACCGCCTTGCCCTGGACAGCCTGTAGTTGAAGATCCTCTCTTCACGGTGAGGCATCTGAGCGCTGTAGGCTTCATGAGGTTAGGTTCTGAGGGAGAGTCATCCCCCACATGAGGTAGGGCACACTCTTGTGTGTCGTTTCGGCAGGGAGTCTGGATTCTGTAGCCCATGATGAGGTTGATAATGTTCCAGACCCCTCCTTGAGGTGACTTCTTTGGCTGCTCCTTTTCTTCCGTGAACAGTTAGAAAGAGATGTAGATGGCTTCGCACTGTGCAGAATGATTGGTGGTACCAAAAGGACGTGTTTTACGATCCAAGAGTGGACCATCTCAAGGCTGCTGTGGAAGAGCAAGTCCAGTTCGAAAGGTGCAGAGGTCTGCACAGCAAGGCTGCTTCGGACTGAAAGTGAGATCCGGTGAGTTGCTCCCCTTTTTATAGCAATATAGGTTTTTCCACATGTGTCACTTTTGCATTCTCTAGGGCATCCTCCTAGATCCTCTAATATCCGGATAGTCCCCTTGCGACGCTTTTTCCAGTTTTTAAATGCCTTTCTTGCGAACTGCATCCACTTCTCATCCTTTTCTTCCGTCACCTACTACTAACGCTGCACGTCCATTCCCTGTCCTCGTTCACTTCCTCCCTGTGTCCTGCATCCGCTGGAGCGGATTTGAGGTTGCGCCGGCGCCATGCCGCGCAGATATGCCCTTAGCAGATGTAGCGGATGATAACGGGATGAGCGGAATGATTTAGAACGTGGATTTCCCCGTATGCGCCTTGCGGATGCAGCAACGGAATATTGGATACATTTTCCGCTCAAAAAGTTTTGAGCAGCTCAAAACTTTTTGAGCGGATGGAACCTCAGTCGACGGATGCTGGACGGATAGAGAAGAAGAAAAATGGACGCAGTGACTACAGAAGGGATGCATCGCGTTAACCTATGGATGGCAAGTGTTTCTCTCTGTTTTACATCCTCTTTCCATCCCTTGGTGCAGTGTGCAACATGGGCTTTACTAAGGCTTTATAAGGCAGTAGTAATACCTCACATGATGTTGCTTCTTTTCCTCTGTTAATCAATTTAGAATTGCATTGGCTTTTTTGGTGCTGCCACACACTGCTGGCTTATATTTAAGTGATTGTCCACCAATACTCCAAGATACCTCTCACAGTGAGAGCTATTGAGCCAGGTTTCACCTAATCTGTACCTATTCATTTGATTTTTCTTGGCTAAGTCAAAATCTTACATTTCTTACTGCTGGATTTCATTTTGTTAGATTGGGCCATGTTCAAGTCTGTCAAGATCCATTTGGATCTTGAGTCTATTTTCTGGAGTGTTCATTATTTCTTCTGGTTTAATATCATCTGCAAATTTGATGAGTTCCTTTTATATTCCTGCATCTAAATTGTTTATGAAGATGTTTAAAAGTACTAGGCCTAAAACAGAACTTTAGGTTATCCCATTGCTTCCTTTCTTCCATGTAGATGTAGTTCCATAGAGTTCGATTTGGTAGCCAGTTGCAAATCCATCTGACATTGATGCTGCCTATATCACATTTTTTTAGTTTACCAAGTAGTAGCTTATAGTATATTTTGTCAAATGCCTTACTGAAATCTAAGTATACAATGTCTACTGTATTTTGCCAATCCACTAATATAGTTACTTTGTCAAAGAATGAAATAAGATTTGTTTAACATGATTTGTTTTTTACGAACCAATGTTGGTTTTTTGTTTTTATTTATTTATTGTCAAGCATGTATTAGATAACAGATATAATTAGAACATGATTATGATTACATGAAATTGGTACAAATAAAAGGGACATTAGGATAGGAATGGTAGGCATGTTGGTGCACTTATGCATGCCCCTTACAGAACTCTTAGGAATGGGGTGAGATCAACAGTAGACAGTCTAACGTTAAATTTTTTGGGGTTTCGGAAAGAAACCACAGAGTCAGATAGTGCATTTCAGGCATTGATAACTCTGTTGCTGATGTCATATTTTCTGCAAATGAGTTTGGAACAGTTTACCTTAAGTTTGTATCTATTATGTGGTTGTGTATTATTGTGGTTGAAGTTGATATAGTCATTGATGTGTGGGACATTGTAGCAGATAATTTTATGTACTATGTTTAGGTCAGACCAAAAGTGATGTAGTTCTAAATTGTCTAAGCCCAAAATTTCAACTCTGGTGGTATAAAGTATTCTGTTGTGAGCAGAAGAGTGGAGGACTGTTCTCATGAAATAATTTCTGGTTATAACTTGGCTGGCTTCTAGGTGTTTGCCGATATGTTGCTTAATGGTTTTTTCCAAGATCTTCCCAGGTATTGATGTTAGGCTGTTTGATCTGTAATTTTCTGGATCTGTATTTTCCCCTTTTTTTGAAGATGGGAACCACATCAGCTCTTTTCTAATCCTCTAATAACTCCCCAGTGCTCCAGGATCTATGAAAGATATGATTCAATGGTTCCGAGATATCATCTGCCAGAATCTTCAGAACTCTGAGATCTAGCATAGCATTAGCAATAGCATTTAAACCTATACACCACTTCACAGCACTTTACAGCTCCCAACAATACTGATTTTCATTTAACAACCTGAAAAGCTGAGTCACCCTTAAGCTGGTGAGAATTGAACTCCTGTCAGTCAGTAGAATTAATCTGCAATACTGCATTCTAACCATTATACCACCATGACTCTGTAATTCATCCAGTCCAGTCCTAGGAATTTGAAATCATCTAGAGTGGACTGGTTTTCTCTTACAATTTTCTTGCTTATTTTAATTTACACTCCTAGTCTATCTTTTAGGATTATATTTTGATAGGTTGAGCTATATTATCATTTAGCATGAAGAGATGCAAAAAAATGAATTCTGCACCAGAATGGAGCTGGAAGGACCTTGGAGGTCGTTTAGTCCAGTGCCACCTGAAGCAAGAGACCAGAGGTGTTATTCATCAGGTTCTGACCAGTTCTGGAGAACCGGTAGTGGAAATTTTGAGTAGATCAGAGAACTGTCAAATACTATCTCTGATTGGAGATTTTACAGTATCCTTTCCCTGCCATGCCCACCAAGCCACGCCCACAGAACCAATAGTAAAAAGAATTGGAATCCCACCACCGCAAGAGACCTTGTACCATTTCAGACAAGTGACTGTCCATTGTCCTCTGTCATGTCCACTCTAATCCTTCTTTTCTCGAGACCATCCAAACCCAAATTCTTCAACTGTTCTTCATATATTTTAGCCTGCAGGGTTTTAATCATCTTAGTTGCTCTTCTTTGCATTTTTCCCCAAAGTCTCAACATCTTTTTTGTAATGTGGTGACTAAAACTGGATGTAGTATTCCAAGTGTATATTCCTGGTGTGGTCTTACCAAGGATCTATAAAGTGGTATTAATACTTCACGTGATTTTGATTCTCTACCTTTGTTTATACAACCAAAGATTGCATTAGCTCAAGGGTGGGATTCAAATTTTGTAATAACCTGTGGGCATGGCTTGATGGGTGTGGCTTGATGGGTGTGGTTTGGTGGGCATGGCTTGGTGGTCATATGACTGAGTGGGCATGGCTTGGTGGTCATGTGACTGGGCAGGCATGGCTAGGAAGTCATATGATTGGGTGAAGGTGGCCAATTTAGCAGTCCATTTTGCCTTTGTTCTTCCTAAAGCCCCTGTCACACTGCACCAATGGATGGAATGGATGGAGAAAAACACTTGCCATCCGTTGGTTAACACGATGTTTCCATTCTGTACTCACTGCCTCCGTTTTGCTTCCTCTCAATCCGTCCAACATCTGTCTATTGACATTTCATCCGATCAAAAGGTTTTGAGCTGCTCAAAAGGTTTTGAGCGGAAAATGTATCCAACGCATCCGTTCTGCATCCGTTGGCATCCATTATGCATCCGCTACATCCGCTAGGCATCCGCTGCACATCCGTGCAACTCGCATCCGCTCCAGAGGAAGGCAGACACAGGGAGGAAGTGGAACGGACATGGAACGGACGCACAGCGTTAGCAGCACGGATGGAGAAAGGATGAAAGCAGATGCAGCATGCAAAGAAAGCATTTAAAACGGAAAAAACGTTCGCAGAGGGGACC
>BHFT01050541.1:0-20885 GCA_004320025.1 Laticauda laticaudata
TTGACATTTTATTTTCAGCTTAAATACCTGTTAATGTCAAAGTGGATTTTTGCCGGTTTCTTGCTTAAATCTCTTAATTGTCAATATGAGGAACAAAAGAAAAAAAACCAAATCCTTTCCCTTCCCTCTCTTATTCGCAGCTTCGAAGTCTTCTTTGGGAACAATGTTGTTCTTTATCATTCAAATTCCAGGGTACCTTATATTGTTGGTTTTCCAGTTTGACCAGGTCAGCCAAAACTTTATCTTCTTATCTTCCTCCTGCACATTCTTTTCCAGTCAAGTTCTTCTTTGAGGTGGCCATATCTGACCACCGCTGCAACTGCCTTTGGGAAAGGGAGTAATGACCAGCTGGGGAGGAGAGATGTGGCTCTCCTTGACCCTGTTGGCAGTCTCCCCCCTCTTCACCACCTCTATAGGGTGGCTTATCCCTGAAACCCCCCGGCTCGGGGTGCTCCAGCAGTGAGCACAGATCGAAACTGTGCACAATCGCGGATTTCGGTCTGTCGCCGAAGAAGCTCAAACTGGAAGCCTCAATTAATGTCCTCTTTTGAGAGACAAAATGGCCACCTGATTTTCAAAATGGCTGCTCACCATGTGTGGTAGCCCTGGGATGGCCTCACTATCTCCTTCGCTCCTTAGGTGCTTACAAGCCCCCGAGTGATCAGCATTAGCCAGGAACAACTGTGAAGTGGCAGAATTGAGCTCCAGAGCCAGCTGTGAAGCGGCAAAATTAGCAGCAGAACAATAAGTTTCCAATCTTTGGGATTGTGTGGGAGGCTCAGCAGAATGCTCCGAGCCCCCAGTCCCACAGCGAGGTAGTGCTGAAGCCTTGGCGCTGCAGGAGAGCTGATTCCTGCTCTCCTGGTGTTATAGCTCGAATCAGAGCCCCAGGAGCAGTAGGAAGGCTAAAAAAGCTTGGAATAGAAATCGCTTTTGCTAAAATATCTTTTTAGCTCATTAATACTCCTTCCAGAGACAAGACTCCAAGACAAGAAACTGAGTCAAAGATGATGAGCCAGCTAAAGGCTAAGTGGCAGATTTAGCTCTATGATGTCAGAGGGAGGAATCATATCCTATTCCTGATTCTCGTCACAGTGTGGATGAGAAAAAAGAAAAGCACTGATGTCTTACTCCTTTTGGTGCAGTAGAATAAGTAGTAATATAAAAGCTCAACTTTTTATTTATCTATATTTGTATATGTATATATATATGTGCTGTTCAGCTTCCTTCGGGTATTATCCCACGTCATTGTAGTGCTTTTAAAGTTGTAGCAACGTTTCAGCAGAAACTCATCTGCCATCATCATGAAGGAAGCTGAACAGCACACATGTAAGTACCCGTGAAAACTTAAAAAAACAAGTATATATATATACATATACATGTACACATACCAGCCATTTCTATTAAAAAAATCTATCTAATCACCAAAACCCAAAATCAAAGTTTCAAATTTTTTCCCACTTCAAGCATAAAGTCCAACAGCAATTTCCAAATAGAAACAAAATTAATTGTGTTCCTTTCTTTGATCAAAGCAATCAATTTAGCCATTTCTGCTAACTCCGTCAACTTTTGCAGCCATTTGTCCATTGTGGAAATCAAAGTATCCTTCCATTTTTGTGCATAAAGTAATCTTGCTGCCATCAATATGTATAACATCCAAGTTCCTTTTTTTTCCAAATTTGTTATCCATTAAGCCTAAAAGAAAAGTCTCTGATTTTATCTTTATATTCACTCTAAGAATCTTCTGTATTAAAATGTGAACACTACTCCAATATTTCTTTGCTATGTCATATGTAAAATGCTGATAAATTCTGGATAGATTTTTATAATATCCAGAAAGGACAATAAGAAAGGTAAGTAGAGGGGCAGTGGCCACATTCGGAGTTTTGAGAGCATGATAAGGATATTTTCATAAGCAGCTTGCCTCCTCACAAAACAGCAGGCACAAAATGTGATTTTTTTCTCTCCATAGGGCAAATAAGGGAAAGTGCTCCCGTATGGTTGCATTCCAGTTTATCCCTGACCCATGGGGGAGGTACAGGTGGGCATTTTTCCAAACAAAATGCCTGACTGCAGATACCCTCCATGTTTATTTACTATTGCAAGAATTAGAAAAGATGCTAATGAAGAAATTTCACTACTTCAGTGTGTTAAGAAGCTAATCCTATATGACAGAATAAAAGGATACCTCTTAAATCTCTTCCTTCATTCAGCATAATAGGTTGTGTAGTTTTTCACTTCTGGGTGGAAAGAAGAGTTGATTCTTTTGATTGTTGTTGTAACAGATCAATTTAGTACCAGCTTCTTTGCCTTTGAACTTTGCCTGATTTACCCTTCACAATATACTGCAGAATAAGACATTTTCTAATTTCTCATTACAATACCTTACAGTATATACTTGTTTTTATACTTGCTATATAGCCTGGCAGTACATTTATTCAAGACTTTTACATCTTAGTTTTCAATTTTAAGCAACTGGACAATTAGGAACAACTTGCTTTTTTGCTTATTTTAATGCAGATGAAAAGAAAAACACAACTTTTTTTGTCCTACCAAAATCTAGATAGCATTGGTCTAATTTATTATGATTCAGTGTGACAGACTAGAAATAACACTCACCAAGCCATCCAGATCCAGAGTTGGGAATGCACAAATCTGTCTCCGCACTGGGCAATACAAATCCAACCACAAAAACCTCTACTCCATCTGCCATTAGTGCCATTCCAAGGACAAAAAAGAGAGCCCACTGAAAACGTCCATGCCCACATTCTTGAATGATTAATTCATATTGCTGTGCTAGCTCTTCTTCATCAGCTTTTCGCTCTGTCTCCAATTCACTTCGATCTTTGTAAACACCTGTGATTTGCTGTCCTAAAGCTGCAGTTCCATCTTTGTTCTGTGCTGTACTTGGGATTCCTTGATACTCTCCTTCATAAATCTCATCATCTTCGTCATGTCCTTCAGTTGCATCACTTGATCCTTCGTCTTCATTTCCTTCTCCTTCATAATTTCCATCTTGGTTATAATAATCATTTTCTTCTTCAGCCTGGAATCTATTGTAGGATCTTTCAGTGTAGCCATCTTGAGCTCTATCTCCTGCTTTCTTTACTGCCTGTTTTTTGGCCGCCTTGGCAATGTCTTGAGCCCCTTTTGCAACCCTCTCCATTGTCTACTGATTGGTGTATTCACTATAGTTCTGTCCAAAAAGGTACACGTGTCGGATAACAGCAGCGGGCAACTCCAAACCACATTCAGTTTCAAAACAAAACCTAAAAAGAAGAAGAAAGTAAATTAAAAGTTGTTTATTCTTAAAAGAATCACACAAATGATTTAATATGATTCCTGCTTAAGAAACGTAAATATCTACACATTTCCCACAGGTTAAAACATACTAATTTACCTGTAGCTGGTGCAATACAGAAATGCTCCTGCACGCAACACAGACATCAGATGACATAGATCAGGGTTGTCAAACTCATGGGGTGCTTACATCTGTCCCATGGGGCTGCCCTGGAAACAGTGAAAAACTGGTCCACAATGCCCCTGCAAGCGAAAACGGAGCCCGGGAGGGCCGTGTGTTGCCACCACCAAGCTCCAATTTTGCTGGTAGAGGAGTACAGGAGGCTGTTCCAGCCAAAAACAGAGCCTGTGAACCTGTTTTCGCTGGCAGAGCGCTTGGGCCACCACAGATGCATACCCCAACATGAGTGACATTAACCTAGCCACGCTTACCCTGACCACACCCACTCACACCCACTCGAGGTCAAACATAAGCCTGATGTGGCCCTCAATGAAATTGAGTTTGAGACCCCTGCCATAGATAAAAGTATCAAGTATTGTATAAAAGAGAAAGATATTTTTTCTCTCAAAAGCACTGAATAACTTTCTGCACTAAAAGAAAAAGTTCAGTTCAGAAGATGATCAAATTTCAGCATAGTTTAGAGGGAGTTGCCAAGGGAGGGAGTTTCTGTTCCAAGCCTGCAATGTGCTTTACTCCAGCATATTTCCATTGTTGAACACTAATCATCCAATCATGCAAAGGCAAAGCTACATGTAACTCTCTGCCATTTTGCATACAGAACCCATAAATTTAGCATCTGTTCAGTCTTTACATTTACTGCACAGCACATCAAGAACATCAAGCCCTTTTCCATTCGTCTTACACTAAAAATATATGCCCATCAGCCTAAAATTAGATGTCAAATATACCGAAATGAAATCTAGTATGTATTTGATTTTTTGCACCATAAAATCAAGTCACACAGAGATTTCAGGTTGCATTATCCTTAATAATCATTACACGTTTAGTTATTTTGTCTAGAAGAGATTAATGACATTTGAAGACCAATAGAATGAAGGCAATCCAATTAGACAAAAAGCCAAACTCCTCTCCAAGGACTCTCACTTTAGTCCTAAATGCTATTATCAAAATGATTTAGCAATTCTGCTAAGAGGAAAAGGGATGGAATTGTCACTACACAGTGCCATTTCCCAATGATTAAGTGCTCACATATTCACTGCAGCACACTCATGAATGGAGCATCTTTGATTTAAAATCTGCCTGACATTGTTCCAAATCATCTCATGAAAATGGTACTGTAAAAAGCTAGCCCCTGCAGTCTCAAGGGTTATATTTTATCACCTCTGTAAAGGCAATGTGATTTCATACATTCAGAACTGAAAGCTAACAAGAAAACACAAAGACAGTGAAAAAAAGAAGAGAACTATATCTTTGCAAAGTGTGTAATTATTATTGGGGGATGGTTATTCCTTCACTGTGTCTGTGTCCATTTATTTTCATTCATTAAAATTATTCAATTTTATTCTGTGCAATCAAGTGTCTGTTTTTGCAATTGCAAAAATCTCCATAATTTAGTTTATCCATACTCCACTTCATACAAACCCTTAATATGAACAGAGGCTAAGATACAAAAGATGTCCTAAGTGGCATCTGTGAACATCTGATTTGGAACACCTGTTTTTAGCAGAGAGTAAAGGTTTCTAGATATGTCAGGTGACCAGCATTTAAACTAGGGTTGTTTTTCTACCAGAAGCCAGAAGGTACACATCTATAGACATTCTGTTTATAACTCCCTGGCCTTTTCCTCCTCTTTTCAATCTCAGTACCCAGTACCTACTCACCTGTGCCAGCGCTGGACTTTCCTGCTCGGGCGATACCTCCCTGGTTGTTCAGGTCTCCCCGTCAGTTCACTTTGGTGAAGAGCAATCCACCACTGGAGGAGGAGCCTCCTGTCCCAGACGCTCAGCATGACACGCCTCTGGGTTAAAGGCAGCTCCCTCCTCTCCAGAGGGCAGAGTCTTCAAGACCCTGTTTGGGCACCAATTGTGAGATTACAAATTCTCAGTTTTGAATCAACAGGAGACATCTTGAACAATTTCCAGAACTTTATCGCCTTTTGCAAAAGCTGGCACCTTGTCCTCTTCTGGGTAGAGGCACAAGGGCAATGAGACAAATGATTGTACAGAGTCCCACTTTCATCACTGCCCCATTAGTTAAAACGAGCATCGGAAGATTCTCAAATGCTTTTTAGAATGATGCCCGGGTTCACAGTCTGACTCCATAGTAACATGCTTAACAATCATTTACTTAACATTTGCTTAATAGTTGCTACATCCTGCCATGTTTACAATAACTAGTATCTTTTCTGGGTCATCATAACAAGACTTCTGCTTAAGCTTATGCTGAATGGATTTCATCTCATCAACACTTCAGTCTGTGTTAATGTTTCACTGGGGTTTTTAAGGTTATATAGAAGAGAAACATATGGAAGAGAAATATGTTGATCCTTTTACATTTTCTTTTACAGGAATAATTATTTCTTCTTTTTTACTTCTCACAGAAGTAACATCCCTTGTAAATTTTCATGGTAATTTAAAAGGGGCTTTTTTCTCTTGGATAATGGTATGGAGTATTTATAAGAATAGATTGATTGCATGTGGAAATAGGTACGTTATACATCTCAATACCTCTCTTTTCAGTTTATTTGAAGAAGGGATAACAATAATTTTTTTCATTGAAGACCTTTGGAATAATGCCACAATTCCTTAAAATTTTAAAATGTGATTTCCAGACAAACCTCCCTCTGATTTGTCTGCCCATGTTTCTAGTGATTATTTCAGTAGGTACAAAGGAATTGAATGACATGGAAATGTGTTCCTTAGAACAAATGACAATGTGAACAGAGTAAGCACATCAGGGAATGCATTAGTAGTTCTGTATATAGATGTGAATGTTGAACTTGAAACAGATAAATTCCTTTTGTTTGCTAAAAGAATATAGCTAAAGAATGGCTTCACTACTAAACAAAAAGGTTATATAATAGACTGGTAAACATATAGTAACATAATTTGGGTACAATGCTATTTTCAAACTGATGGTTCAATGTAGAGATAGTCAGCAGATACTGACCAGTTCTGGAGAACCGTAGCAGAAATTTTGAGTAGTTCGAAGAACCGGAAAATACCACCTCTGACTGGAGATTTTACAGTATCCTTCCCCTGCCACACCCACTAAGCCATGCCCACAGAACCGGAGTAAAAATGATCCACCAATTGGTTTAATGTGATTTACTCTGTATCAAAAATTAAATGATTATTGGCAGTTTCTTTCTGATTGAATCATCTTTATTACACTTAGTCTGCTAGGCCCTGTCACTGCCCAACGGAATGCAAAACATTTTGTAAAAAGGACACAGCGGACGAGAAAAATGTTCCATCCGTTGTTAATCTGCTCTCAAAAGGGGCAAAATTTGCATAACAGAGCGGATAACACGGAAGGAACGGACAGGGGGAGGAGCGGCAGGCGGAATGGAAAGCGGATGCGGAACGGAAGCCTAGGCGGATGGAAGCCGATGAGAGCGGATAGGTTCACCTCTGGAACGTTTTTTCCGTTTTAAATGCTTTTCTTTGGCGAGCTGCATCGCTTTCATCCTTTCTCTCCGTCCGTGCTACTAACGCGCGCATGCGTTCCGCGTCATCCACTCCGCTTTCTCCGTGTCCGTTTAGGCTGGAGCGGATTTGAGTTGGCGGCGGTGCGCAGCAGATGCCTAGCGATATAGCGGATGCGTAACGGATGACACGGATGCAGAACCGCGATCTGCTCAAACAGCGTATGCCTAGCGGATGCAGAACGGCTAGCGTTGGATAATTTTCCGCTCAAAGTTTGAGCAGCTCAAAACCTTTTTGAGCGGATGAAATGTCAATAGACGGATGCTGGACGGAGAGGAAGCACACCACGAGGCAGTGGTCGCAGGCTCGTTTTCGACACGGATGGCAAGCTTTTTTTAATGTTTTACATCCTCTTTCCATCCGTTGGTGCAGTGTGACAGGGGCTTTAACAACGCCTTCAAAAGCCCGCTACATTTAGAATGAGTGTTCGACTCTAAATAAATGTACATGTAGTCCTTTAAATATATATAGTTTAAAATCTAATAAAAGGTTTTATTCAACAGAATTCACTTTAGAGTTAAGGTTATTTCTTCAAGGTTATTTCTGCAAGACAACAGAAATGGAAGATAAAAGGAGGAACAGATCAGACTTTTGTTTCAGGAAAAGTTAAGTTTGAGGCATTTGAAACTTTGAGACATCATCAAAACCAAAGAGATAATGAATAGGAAGTAGAAAGAAAGAAAATAAAATAAAAAGTTGACACAATGATCTGGACCTAAGACTGGATAGGAGAACTGGAATGGAGTTGGGCAAATAATTGGAATCTGCATGATCTGGGAGAGGAGTCCAGACTGGCCTTGGAGTTCACAGTCTTCAAAGTGTCCATAGGTTTGTCTCAGAAAATTTCAACTCCACTCACATAGGCAAGGACATATTTTGCTTTGGAGGAGATGAAGTATGATCTGAAGATGGAGTACAGGTAGTTCCTGGGTTATGACCACAATTGAGCCCAAAATTTATGTTGCTAAGTGGGGCATTTATCAAATGAGTTTGTCCCATTTTATGACCTTTCTTGCCACAGTTAAGTGAATCATTGCATTTGTTAATAATCTGAATTCCCCATTGACATTGCTTGTCAGAAGGACTTTCGATTTTTTTGTCGATGTTGGTGCGGAATCCATGATCGTGCAGTTTCACCCGAGCTCACTTGCTGGAGGGTCCCAATTGGGACCAGTGGTGAAGAAGGGGGAAATTGCCTGGAGGGTCAAGGGGAGCCGCAACTCCCCTCCCTGACAGGAAAATCCCTCACAAAGGCAGTGGTCTTAAAATAGCGGTGGTCTTAAAATGGCCACAACAAAGATGAAGAACATTCCAGGAAACTAAGTTTTGTGCTGGAGAGAGAAGTAGCGAGCAGAGTGTGTACCAGGCAAAGGACATCGCTTTTGAGGTGCCCTAGTATCAAATTAAAAGGCTATTTTGGTGAATTTTGATGGTGTAACCATGGGGATACTGCAACAGTCGTAAGTGTGAAAAACAGTCTGCCACTGTAACTTTGAACGGTCACTAAATGAAATGTTGTAAGTCAAACTACCTGTATGTTAACATCTGTCCTTTTCTGTGGCTAGATCCCTTTCAAATTGCATATCAAGGTTTTGGTAAACAACTCTACTCATGCTTGGCTAATTTCTGGAATTCCGAGAGAGTATGTTTCAGTGACTCCCTAAAGAAACAGAAAGTGACATTATGCTTATGTGGTCCTTGGATGAGATTGTGCCAACAAAGCTTCTTTCCAGTCACTGATTCAGTGGAGCTTCCTCTGTAACTGTACAATATATATATTTCTTCAGCTAGGTATGAAAGGAGGCTCAGCCAATCTCATTGTACTCATGTTGTTCTCTGACAATAAAGGTAATAGTAAAGGTAAAGGTTCCCCTTGCACATATAGGTGCTAGGGTGTACAGAACGCTGTTCCCTTTCCACCAAAGTGGTCCCTATTTTTCTATTGCATTTTTGCATGCTTTCGAACTGCTAGGTTGGCAGAAGCTAGGGCAAGTAACAGGAGCTCACTCCGTTATGCAGTGCTAGGGATTTGAACCACCAAACTACCGACCTTTCTGATTGACAAGTTCAGTGTCTTAGCCACTGAGCCACCATGTCCTTCCTTCAGCCAGGTATAGAATACAGTATATCCTCTGACATTATCAAGAAAAACTATTCTTGTGTTAGAGAATATGCAAATTCTTTTTTCCCTTATACTATGCAGAAAATATTTCTAAATGCATTGGGGAATGGCCATCTTTCATCATTCTTATTAAAATCTATAGTAAGGATGAAATGACTAAAACTAGAATCATAGATTAACATTTTTTCAGTAACCGTTAATAATACAAAGACACCAAACAAAATATGTTAAATAATATATTAAACTGAATATATAGTGTGCATGTTCCATTAGTAACAAACGAAATAGTTTAACAACTTAAACAGCTAGGTGTATTTTATTAAGTTACCCAAGCCTTGCTTTATGCACAGGCAGTTCTCGACTTATGACCATAATAGAGCCTAGAATTATGGTCCTCTTAAGTCATGCCAATTGGTAAATGGCTCATCGTATGACTGACATTATTTCTAATCTAATAGTTCAACATTTTCTCATCCTTTGATCACTATAATTTCTTCAGCTTTACAACATTCCTTCTTTCAATCTCATCATACTGCCCATTTTTCCCAAATAATTATATCTTGGATAATGAAAGTGCAGTGATGATGCTGTTGCCTGCTAAGACACGCAGCCTATTTGCTTCGTGTTATTTAATTAAAAAGAACCAGAGGGAAGATAAATAGTTGTTACCGAGGAAATCAGAAGACCCTGAGATGTTTCAAGGCATTATTACCTCCAGATACATAGATCATTGTATATACTGGACTCCCATTAGATAAGATAGGAGTTTCATTTCCAGACATCTGGAGGGTGTTTGCTAACAAAGCTTGGGTCAGCAGCTAAGTTGCTTTTCTAGATGAAAAAAGCCAAAAATCAAAAGCTTGATGGAATTGGCATACAAATTTTAATTAAGCAATCCATCCTCAACAATGATAAAGGTAATTACAAGAATTAATCAAGCTTTAACACAGAATAAAAGGCTTTTTTAATTTTAATATTCGCTTGCTAAAACTATCATCCCCAGAATTCCTATTCTTATTCTTTTTGCCTTATATATATGAGAGTTTATGAGTTGCTTGATAGCAACTCTCTGCACTGACAAAAAGGGAAATTAAAATGTAGTCCATTCTAGAATTGATATTCTCAATACAGTATCAGATGAATTCATTCCCTCAGCAATGGGATTTTAAAAAAATTAAAAATGAGAGAGAGAGAAATAAAATATATTTGAAAGAAACACTTAAGTGAAAAGGACCTGAAGTTGTAGTCAGCCAAAAGCAGATGACCAAGATATTCAATTCAATGGGCATCATTTCTTAAAAAAAAAAAGTCTCAAGAAATATATTTACAAACTTCAAATGTATAGTTATCTTTTGGATTTTATTTTATATGGGGAATCCTTTTGACACAATCTCTGTGGCTTTCCATGAACAAGAAGCACGTATTGCTGAATAGCTGCAACTTTATTAAGTGATTCTATTGTAAGCAAAGTGCTTCATTTCTCAGGGCATTCTTTTAAGAATATGTCTTCCTGTCAAGAAAAATTAGCAATTTCTACAAGTTTCAATTTCTCTCCTTTGTCATTTTCATAATAACTAGTTACAGGTACTGTTCTTGAATTAAATCACTTCCACTTCTAAACAGCCCCTTGGATGTAAAAAAAAAAAAAAAGTATGTGTGGATATAATTCACATTCACCATTTAAAAAAAGCCTTCTTTGGTACAACTGTAGACATTGTGGTTATCTACAAATCATAGAAGAATTTCCTCATCAATATTGTCCCCTGTATGTCACAGATAAAGTGCACTGTATTGTTATCAACATCTAATTTATACAAGCTCACAGAAGCCAAAGCCTCCACAATCCACGAAGCTCTCAGAACAATTCATCATTCATTGTTGCTGGTATTGCATTATTTTAACCTAAAGTGTACTTGATTAATAATAGAATTATTAATAGCTAATAAATAGAATAAAATAAATAGAATAGAATAAATTCATTTTTATGAATTTCTTTATGAAAATATAAGCTAGTTGTGGATCCTTTTTTCAGTTTTTAGGTATTAACTACAAGATGCAACATGAACATTGATTTCAAACTCAGGAATACAAATCAAAGTAACATTTTTTTTTAACCCCAGACTTTTTCACCCTGACACCAGCCTGATGTGCCAAACTAAAGCAACCATTTTCCTAAAAGGTAGACTGAGTGAGATGGGGTTGTCCAATCTCATGGAGATTGTCAAGCTGAAGAAGTCTGTTTTACTCAGATATTGCCTATGGCAAAGGAAAACAGCCTAAAATATGCTTTCCAATTAGTTATTCTATTTAATATATAACATTAGAGAATTAAAAATGACTGTAAATCAAAATCTCACCATGAAGAAATTCTTTAGAAAAGTTTTGCCCCCATGGATATCCATTTTCGCATTTGGTAAACAGGAGCAAAAATGTCCTTAATTTTATCAGTATCTGTTTGGAGAATACTTTACACAAGACATTATTCTTAAGTGTATTATAATTCTACTTGTTTTTCTACCTTTAGGTGTCTTCAAAGCATTTGATAGATTGAAATGCAAATTTCTTAAGGATCTGTTACTGGAAATGGGATTAGTATTGCTATAATCAACCCATTATATTCACCATACAAGTTATAATCAGAATCAATGAAGCAGACTTAAAGGTCTTTGAAATAAACAAGGGTTCTAAACCAAAGTGTCAGCCTTTTTTCTTATTTTATTTAACCTCATTGTTGATTATCACAGAGCATTAAGAGTAATAAAAATATTTATTCCATGTAATTAGTTTGGAAATGATAACATTATTCTTCAAATTCCTAAGTTTGGAAATGATAACATTATTCTTCAAATTCCTAAGGATATAACTATTAAAATCTGAAATGAATAAAGTTGCCACAGAAACAGAAGTCAAATTTGATAAACTGATTGCTATGATAATAAACAATGATCAAAATCATATACTTTCCAGATAGGTTTACTTTATCTATATAAAGAATTGGCACTAGTTAAAGATAACTCTCTTGCCAAAAATCAACACAGAATCCTAGTTGGAACATCTACTTTATGACTTTGAAAAAAAGGCACGATAAAAGCAATTCTTGCTAAATTTTATTGAATTAAGACTTCTTAAAGACTTTCTGTTTACTTTTTTATGGCCTATACATTTTTACATGGCATATACACATTGTTTCTGAAAAATAAAAGTGAGAATGCTGCTCCTCTTTGGGACTGGAATGGAACAACTCGCCATAGCCAACTCGCCACAGCTCTGCGATAATTCAACATGGGCAACTCGTAACAGGACAATTTGTTGAAGGACAATTCAATTATTTAAAAATATTTTAAAAATATTTTAATTTTTGTCATTCACTTTTCATTTTATCTCTCCTTTGACGTTCTTTCTTTGATCATTCTATTCCACTATTTCTTCAGTTTAGTGTAACTCTTGTCCTGTGGTGAGTTTTCAGGTGAATTGGTCATGGTGAATTTTCCAGCAGCTAGTTAGTCTGTTGACAAGTCAACTGTGGCAAGTTGGCCGTGGCCAATTGTCATAGATCCCTTTGGGACATGCATGCAACATCTCAACATACACAAAAAGACACTCAGCATATTCTCCAGGGCTGATGGGAGAATTCTGGGAATTGAAGTCCATACATCTTCAAGTTGCCAAAGTCTGTCTGTGTTAAAGTTGTGCAGGTCTGTTAACAGTATATAAACATTCCTGACAAAAATGTCAGGAATGTTTATATAAAAATGTCAGGAATGTTTATATAAAAAATACAGTATTTATAAAACAGACAACTATTTGTTCCTATCTGTATTCCTATTCTCTGCTATTGTTTTTTAATTATAAATTATTACAAACTGAATGAAGTTTGCTTTTTATTATTTAATATAAATTTAGCAGATACACATTAAAAATATCCAATCTGTCAACATCCAAGACAGCGCACCATTCAAAGTGGTCGCAACATGCCCATTTTGAACTTGCCACTCATGTGCAGGGGCCACAGATGGGTGTCAGGTGATGGCATTCATGCTGGGAGAAGAGTCAGGAAGGCAAGCCAGCTGCGGTCAGTTAAGAAGCCATCCAAGCCTGAAGAGTACTTGCTGGAGCCAGCCAGAGAGAAACTGAGCTCGAAGAGTGCTTGCTGGAGCCGGGCCAAAAAAAGACGAGAGCTGGCCAGGGAGCAAGAGTACTTGCTGGAGCAACCAAGAACAGGAGGGCGGAGCATGCTTAGCCTATATAGCCAGCTGGCTAGCAGAAACCAATAATGCTGGCTAGAAACCCTTTTACTTGTATTCTCTGCATGCCAAGCTGAGACTCCAGTAAAGAAACCCATTCTGCTCACAGTATGGCCTCTTCTTTTGCTGGCTTGGTTTGGAACTGTGACACAATCACTTAAAAACAGGTAATACAAGAATATTTTAAATAAACTGTTCAAAACATCAGCCAAAAAGAATGTAAACATCATTTGTTTTATTCTGAAACTAGTTATTATCAGTGGTGGGATTCAAATTTTTTTACTACCAGTTCTGTGGGCATGGCTTGGTGGGTATGGCAGAAGGACACTATAAAATTTCCATTCAGAAGTGGTATTTGCTGGTTCTCTGAACTCCTCAAAATTTCTGCTACCGGTTCTCCAGACTAATCAGAACCTACTGAATACCACCTCTGGTTATTATGTATTCTGAGACTAGTTATTATGTATTTGAATCATTTTATAATTGCAGTTAAAATATTGGTACTCCATTTCCCTTTCTCCCAAAGAATCCTAATTTGCTGTAAAATATATTGAAACTGGCACAAGAAAATGGCATTCACCATTCTTCTATAATCCATAGGGCAATATTTTGCTTTTAGTATATCAAGATATGATTCCATATAATAAAATAAATAAAAATGATATGGAGATAATTATTGTTCCTCTAATCTAATATTTCTGTAGCTCTGATTGTAACTTCTAGACTTCTCAAATGGAATTTGTCCCACTCTTCTCGAACAGATTGCTCCAATTGTGTTAGGTTGATGGGTTTCTTTTCTCAATTGTAAGTTTCAGTTCATAGATAGGCTATATATTGGATTCAGATCTGAACTCACAGCAAACCAGAACAGTCTAATGTTTGCTTTCAATCATTCTTGAGTTCTCTTACTTAGATGTATGTTCTGGATCAGAGGCCTCCAAATTTGGCAACTTTTAAGACTTGTGGATTTCAACTCCCAGTCCACAAGTCTTAAAGCTGCTAAGTTTGGAGACCTCTGTTCTGGATCATGACCTGCAACCGAGACTGGGTATTAGGCTTCACTCCAAAAGCCTTGGCAATCTGATTTCATTATGACCTTCACACAGACTAGAGGCAAAATAATAATAACCCCATGATGTGTGTTTTTTCATTTTTCCTTCTCTGAACATAGGACTGCTGTGAAAAAAGCTCGAAATGTTATTTAATCTGCTCAGAGAACATTCCCCCAGAAAGACTGTGGCTTGCAAACATGCATTTTTAAGAAACTCAAATCTGGCTTTTTGTGTGTGTCGGAAGGGGTCTTCCTTGGTCTTCTACCAAAGGTACCACTTTCAGTCAGACAGAAAAAGGTAGTGCAACTTAATAGTATTGTATTTTGAGCTTGGGAATCAATTGGGATGTTTTTAATTTTTCCTCAGTTTTTTTTCCTCCACCATTCAAACTATCCTTCTATTCAATCTGGAGCCAACAACTACCAGCCAATTGTAGCCCCAACTTCATTGTGGAGGAACAGGAGGTGAGCATTCTGAGGGCTGTGGGCCCTAGAAAGGCTGCCGGTCCTAACGGTATCTCTGGCTGAGTGCTTAAAGACTGTGCAAATCAGTTGGCTGGAGTCTTTACCAGGACTCCAATCGATCCAACTCTTCAATCGGTCTTTAGCCCAGTCCATTATTCCATCTTGTTTGAAGGCTTCCACCATTGTTCCTCTGCCAAAAGAAGTTCCCTATCAATAACCTCAATGATTACAGACCAGTGGCACTCACTCCTATCATCATGAAGTGCTTTGAGAAAAAAAGAAGATCAAGCTGGGTCTGTCTTGTATAAAAAGGACTGCCTGTGGGGTTTCCCCCAGACTTTGACTCGTTCTTCTCGATGACAATCAAAGCGTGTCTCTGAAAGCAATTTAGAAAAACAGCAAAGCAATATTTACAATTAAAACTTCAGCAGCAGCTCACGGGGACATGGTGCAGCTGGCCTTAGGGGAGCGGCTCCATTTTCTGCTAACGCAGGGAATCGATCCCGATAATCCAGGAGACTAAGTAAAGTGGAAGGATATGCCTCCCCCGCACTCCCTGAGCGATATTTGGCCTGGTCGTGATCATGAAAGATGAAAGCAGATAACCTACTTAGCGGCTGATTGTAACTAAATGGTTTCTTTCTACTGCCATGTTCGCTGCTATGGGGCCATTTTTTTTCTGGCCTAATAGAGGCCAAGGATGCAGCCATCGCAGGCTGTCAAGTTGTGCGAGGGGCACAATTTGGATGGGTCTTCAGGGAGCAGGTGGCGAGCAGCCATTCTTAGTTGGCAACACTCATCAATTGCCTACCCCGTGCACAAGAGGCCGTAATAAGGCCCTAAATAGGCAGGCAATAGGGTGCCTAGCCCTCCTGTGCTGCTCCATAACTAAACGGGATGGAGGGTATGGATAGATTCAAAAGGCTCTCAAGCCTTGGAGCAACCAGGGTCTTCATACAACTGAAGTAGGAAGAATAATATAGACAGCTGCTCTCGAGTTGATTAATAGGTTAGGTTAGAGGTCAGGCTTGTGCAACATGGCCTTGCCCAACCATCTGTACCGTGCCTTGTGGATCGTGGTAGAGGGCAGGTACTTCCCAGGGGGGTAGACTGAAACACTTCAGCTCATGTTTTTGACACCAGGTGGTGTCGCCAAGCCTGGTCTCCAGAGTGGTTGCGAAAATTCGGCCTCTAGACGCTAAGCAGATCCCAATTTTAAAACAGGTCTCTTGGGACCTCTCTTAGCTTGACTCTGACAGTGGTCCTAAGGGTTTCGACTAAATTTGAGGCTTCTTCACCCAGCTACAGGCTTCGCCGCCTCAGATCATGCATTTGGTGATGTTATCTTCGCACTCAACTATTTCCGATGATGTAGTTCCATTGCCATCAGACAGGAGCCCAGCAGAGAGGCTTGCTATGAATTTTTGACCCTCAACAGTGACCAGCCCGCCTTTGCTGCCTACTACAAGCTCAGATCCCCCAGGAGGGACGCTTCACTGACTAGGGGAGCCCAAGGGCCTTCTGCTGCAAGTTCAGTAAGTGGGGAGGTTGTTATGAGTGCAGCGGAGAAAATAGCAGAATCCATTGGGAGACGTAGCACTCTCCTGCTTCTGATGGGAGGAGGGAGAAATCTGGGACCCCAACTCTGCTGATGAAGAGAGCCTGCTACGATCAACCCCATCAGCTCACGAACCGGCTTAATTAAGCCTTCTCTCTCCACAAGGCAACTGGTGACTGCTCCATGTCTTCAGAGGTAGGTGTCTGCCCCCAAACCTCAGGTGGTAAGAGTTGGGGTCCTCAGGATTCCTCTTCTCCAAAGACAGTAGTCACAGCTTAAAGATTTCCTTCCATCATCTCAGTTTTTTTGTGATCTGATCAGAATAATTCACTCTCGCGAACTTCTGGTTTGCAGGGTCTTGGCGGCAGGCAGGAAATCGCTGTATCATTGACAGGTTCTGCCTGGGCTTGCCACGTAGGCCCAGGCCAGCTGCTGTCGGGGCTAAGCCAGCGCCGCCGTGGAGGTTGTGTGAGAGAGAGGGTGAGACTCAGCAGTGGTCTAGGGAAAGCACATCGTTTTCCTCCCCTAGCTGCTAAACCATCCCGTTTCCCGAAGGTGGTTTGATGCAGGGCAGAAGATGGCCGCCGTCCAAGAAGCCTCAATCGAGAAAGGAAGTGTGCAGGAGGAAGAGATTGCTGAGAGTGGAGAGTTTTGGGCTGACGGGATAGAGAGAAGGAAAGGACAAGGCATCCTGGAACTGTTAAAGCTGTTTATTAACAGAAGATGGATACGATTTGGCTGCCAAAGAAGATCTCGGATAGCAGTGAATGATAGAGTGAAGAGGGAAAGTCTTGTTTTTCTTTTCACTCTGTTCTTACGTTTGACAGTTCTGAACGAGAGTAGTGATGTGAGAGAAGTCGTGGGGAAAACAGGCGTCTTTGATCGAAGCAGGGTTGATTGTAAACTGGGAAAGATTTAGGGGTGGCCAAGGGAGAGTATGATAAGAGAGATTTGATATTATAGAAGAGGCAAAAAAAGAAACAGAGAAAGGAAAATTTTTCTTTTGCGTGTAAGGTGGAGGGAGAGAAGAGAATATAGAAGCAGGAGTTTGGAGGAGGGATGACGCCTGGAACGAGAAGTGCGAAAGTTAAAATGTTAGGGGAGCTGCTAATACCTATCATTTTAGCTGGAACGTTTTGTAACTAAATTATTGAACCAGGAAGAGAAAGGAAAATGAAGTGTAGAAGTGCCAATAGTGATACCTTTTGTGTAGGTTTGATTGGCTTTTGGCTGACTTGGGACTTTTGGAACGCATATGTGAGAGGATTAGAAAGACAGCTGTGGGTGGTTTGTTTGTATAATAGAAAATAATATGAACTCTGCTATCATGATTTTGGTTATGTTTGATGTTGTGGATGATTATCTGTAAATTTTAGAGTATTTGTAATTAAAGAGCTAAAGAAGATGGTACTAGTTAGAATTGGGTATATGTTGTGGCGTCTTTTGGTTCCATTTTTGATTTCTTTAGAATTGGCTGAGGTCTATGAGCTCTATTAGTGAATGTTATGAAAATAAAAGACTATGTCATTACGAGAGCAGATTTTGGACAAAGCGGAGAAGGTCCAGTTTTAGATATGATCAGTGGTAACGTACTTGGTGGAAGAAGAAGGAATGAGGGAAAAGGAATGGGAGAAGTTTTTGAGATTCTATAATAAGAACAAGAAAAAAAAGGAAAATAAGTTGAGAAGAGTGGATATTATAGTGAGAAATGCAACAGAAAAATGGAGAATAGCATGAAAAGGGAAATCGGTATGGTGGTATGAGACAATGGGGGTAGAAAGGGGCTAGAGATGAAGAAGCAAAGAGTTGTGAGGGGAGGGAAGGAGAATTGCTGACAGGTGGTTGGTGAATGCTAATGCCATGTAAGAACGATTGATTTGGAGTACACTGGTTAAGAAATTTTTAATTGAAAAGGGATTCTGCAAAGGTGAGCATATGATGTGTGATTTGTTTATAGTTGTTGTGATTTAGGGAGAGAGGTAGAGTGTAGAGAAATTGGAAACAGTAGGATTTAGTGAAGGCGATGTGTGTGAATAAAATAAATGGCATGAAGTGAGAGGTGATAGAAACATTTGAATGGACGATGATGTATGGTTTAAATGCGATAGTGAGAGTGGGGGGAAGTGAATGCATGGTGCGTTGGAAAGTTTATATGATGGGTGTTTCTCTATTTAGATGCATTGATGTATTGTTGCCTTATTGATATGAATGTTATTGTGTTTTATAATTGTTTTGTAAAAATTTAAATGAGATATGTTTATGTGATTGTATATGTATCAGTAGTGATGGTGAATGTGGTAGTGGCGATTGTTTTTTTTAATTATTGTTGTTTGTATATGTTATTACTTTTTTTCTTTTTTAATATTGTTATGTGTCAGTCGTTTAATTTATATCTGATACGCAGGAATCCGAATGGGAGAGTTACGTTTTAATAAGTGGGGGGGTTGTGTCATAATTTATGGGGAAAGATATAAAGGTCGTGGGGCTACTGGTGCTCATTGTAGTGACTGCAGTGAGGAATTTTGTTTTAAGGGAGAAAAAGGGGTAATAGATAGTCTGAAAATAGGACTATGATAAAGGATATATTAGAATATAATGGATCTGAATTTTGAGCTGATATACAAATAAAAAATTTATAATAATTAATGAAAGTTATAACGAGGGGAAGCCATAGTTAGAAAGATGTAGAAGGCAATGAAGATATGGATGGTATATATAAAAAATTGAGCATGAATGTTGATATGGTTGTCTTGTAAGGATATGAGATGTTAAGCTGCGGGATAGGCTCTTTAGAAAAGAGGTTTTATGTTTTCATGTTCTGTGTTGTGTTTGTTTATGTTTGTTTCTAAAATAATATAATTTAAAAAAAAAAGAATGTAAATTTCGACCTCTCCTGTGACAGGTCGCCCGTTAGCCCGATCTTCCTATGATCATGGGTGGGTTCTACAAATGGGCCATTCCTCCATGCCACTGCATTTAACATTCTCCATCTGTAGACGCTCCAGTCATGGCTTCCTCTCTTCGGTCTTCAATCTAATGGCCAGATGGATTGTACTTTCAGCTGAGCAGGGGGGACAAATCGTGCAAGGCAGATCATGTAAATGTAAGTGCACGTATGGGGGGGCTCGTGCTGTCGGTTTCCAGGCTCGACGGTGCTGGCATTTATTTTTCATCGAAGGTGCCGTCGTATCCGCTGATGGCGTGCAGCAGCAACAAGACTCGCATAGTTCTGCGCATCAGAGTTGAGATCGCATCGAGATTGCCATAAGGATATAGGCAGGCAGCGAATTCACGGGACTTCCACCGGCTAATCACGAGTTCTGCTCTCAGAGGCCAGGTTCATGCTGTGGCAGGGAGGAGCTGGCTATGGTTATGAATTTGCAAAAAAGCAAAGCGCTCACGGCAAGTGGAAGCTGTGCTTCGGGCCTAAGCACCAGTGAAAGCGTGTTGCGTGTGATGCTGCTCGGATCCTTCTATGCGTGCAAACCTAGGGTCAAAGGAAGTTTCCTTCCTGTGCAGGTCTGAGGGCAGACGTCTATCCTGCCCCTTTACCGTGCCAACGTCCTATTTAGGCCCATAAATTTTCTCCGTCTTCGGCACAGGCTGGGGAGAGACGTATCCCAGTGCCAGAGAGCAACCGCCGCTGACATGATCAGGCGATACAACAACAATGTGGGTAATGGCCCTTTTGTTGGGGGAGGGGGTCGCTCATGCTCCTCGCTCTATAATAATCCTTCATTCTGCCATCAGAGTCATTTGGCTATTTTTCTTCTCATTCCAATGGGGAGTCAGCGACCGGCATACCGCTGGTGTAATTCAAGTTTGCGAGAGCGGCGGACCTGCGCCATCTGGCTGTTCATCAGACTATTCGTGTCTGGACTCCTATGCCTCGAGGGAGTGGCGGGCTTTGTTATGGCGAGACGGATGTTTCAGTGAGTGGTTGCGCAACTTCGGAGTAGATTTGGTGACGAGGACCTTCCGGCGTGGGACATGCGGGCTTGTGGAAATGTCTCCATACTGGGCTCTTGTCAGGCACAAGTTTGAGAATGGGCATGTGGTATAGGTTGTATCGTAGAAGTGCTCTTCTTTCTATAGATGACTGCGTGAGAGACCCGAGCCGTTCCTTATGATTATCGGACATGGTGAAGGATGTGTTAGTGATTGTGTGTGAGAGGTGTCTGTTGCTTTCAGAGACACTTTCCTATAGTTTGGTCAAGGTACCGTTTCGCAGAATGCTGGGGTGAAACTCCCACAGGCAGTCTTTTTATACAAGACAGACCAGTTTTGATGATGTCATCGAGGGGAGTTCTAAACTCAATTCCTGGGCTCCTCTAGGCGAAGCATCTATAGATAAGGGGTTCTCGTTTGGGTAAATTGGACGCGGTAAAGCCCAATCTATTTTTTCCTGTATGCAAACTGCTTTGTTTGTCAATGTAGGGGGAAGACCAGAAATGAATGTGCCATGCATGACTAATT
>BHFT01050542.1:0-16305 GCA_004320025.1 Laticauda laticaudata
CATACTATCGATTAGGCACTCTCAAAAGAAAGGAAAGGAAATGAGAAAGAAAGGAAGAGGGAGGAAGGCAAAGACGAAGGAGGCAAGCAGGCAGTAAGAAGGGGAAGCGGAAGAAAGTGACATCGAGATATGCATGGATGATGGATGAGGATAGAAAGGTATGACCAGACACAACTTCAGAGGACACTTTGAAATCAGCAGAGCGGAAGGACCTCAGAGGTCATCTAATCCAACTCCTTCTCCAGCAGGAGACTGCTGCATTTGGGTTTACTTTGGTGCCCTCTAACAAAGAGGAACATTCCCAGAAAAGGGAAGGAGGGTTTACTGAGACAAGGCTCCATGCAGTATGAAGCAGAATACTCCTCAACTTGCATGACATAATTGAACCAAATTTTAGTTGCTAAAATAAGAGTATTGTTAAAGTGACTTTCGACACATTTTATTCAATCCATCTCCAAAAGTGAACGTCAAATCACAGTGGATCAGATTGAGAATTTGAAATCAAAGATTACTGACACAATCAATCAAGGGTAAGGTAACGATACCCTTCGATTTACTGTATGTCACCATTGAGCCGGAATCCTCTGTGCTAAGAGAGACAGCTGTGCTTCAGTGACTTTCACCCACTTTATGATCTCGTCTTGCCACGGTGTTAATGAAGTAGTTAAGCTTCTTAAGGAGTTCACACAGTCACTAAGTGAAGAGCTGCAGCCTACTCACTTAACAATGGTGGCAAGATTCAGTGTAAAGTGGGTAAAAAGCTCATTGAACAACTGTCTTTTAGCAATGGAATTCGGGGACGAAGCAGAATTCACTAGCAACTGGTATTGTGACCTGAAGTACATTTTTGAGCAAAAGGTCTTTCCTTGCTGTGCTTGGGCCACGGTGGTCGGACAACAAAACAGTCAAAAAAAACTTTACTTACTTCAGGTGGTGTGGGGCATTCACTCAGCGCACAACACACTCTTCATCCGTAAAAGAAGTAGCCTGGTTGTCTTGGGCTTGCCAGCAGTGGATGAATGGTAGGCTTTTTCAGGTGGAGATCAGCTACTCTAGATGGAGTGACCGTTACAGAACTATAGGTAAGGTGCATGAAGACGAAAGTCACTGTCACTCATACTTTTCGCCATGAAAGAAAGCAGCCCAGTGTCATCTTTCCTTTAGTTAATTAAAACTCGACAAAGGCCACACGAGTTTATGATTGTAATTTTAGTATAGTCTAAGGCCCATGTTTCTGTGACTACACCAACACACGCACTTTGCATCAAAGGCATAGCGAACCTTGTAGGATCGCATTCCTCTTCATCAGAATAAATCGTGTGTCATTAATAAATATGGCGCACAGTCATGTAAAAGCTCTGAGTGAAGCTTATATGCTTAACCGATGATAATGTAATTGAATTCATACGATAATTATCATTAAAAACGGGTAATCATGATAATAAGGTAATCGGTTCGGGTACATGAAGGGTAAGGAGGGAAATCATTATAAATATCAGAGTCCAGGAAACTCGGGTTCAGATCCAAACTTTATTTTGTTTGCTTGCTATTATCTCAGACTCCTTGCGAGATAGAATAAACAATAAACTTTTTTTGTTATGAAATAGCTGAAGCGAAGGAGTAGTCTTATTTTCTCTCGCATTGTGCCAAAGGATAGCTGAGAAAGTTGGATCTCTTACATCGTTATTATATTCATTACTTGATATTATGCTGAAGTTATGCTGTTGATGGATGTTTTGAGGATGTTTTGGAGTGGTATGCAGATAATGCTGTTGAGGGGGCTGCTATGTCACGAGCAGCCTCAATTCAGTTGACGATAATGTGTGTCTTTGAAAAGTGGACAAACAGATATGCGCAATTGAAGAGGATCCTTCTGCCTGTGTAAGGCTAAAATCTGGAAGAAGGAAAGCAGGCATGTTGGAGGACGATTGAGGGGAAAAAGTTTTCACAAGGAAACCTTCCTTAATCTTTTTTTATGCTGCTGATCTCGGGATGTTGAGAAGTGTAAGGAGAATACGGATCTGATAAAGAGAATGTAGTACTTCTATGACCAGTTTAATGCTTAGTACGTTCATTGGGAATGCCTCTGTGTCAAGCTATGGTGACTTTAGCATTTTGTGACTCTTACTCCCCGACCATTGGAATCCAGGAGGTGATTTAGAACATAAGACACATCTTTCTTCAGTTCAAAGTGCCAGAAGCAGGAGATATGAGTAGAGGAAGTTGGAAGGAACATTTTCATAGGAAAGTAGATGAATGCATTAGAGATGAAGTAAGAGTATCAGAAACTCGAATAAAACCTCTAAAACCAGTCCCAGGTTCCAGGATTGAATTAGGGATGCGGCAAATGGGATAGACAACAAGTCACTCCTGGAGTCCATCAAGCACGCTACGAATTGGCCCAAAGAATGGGTTGGGGAGGTCTTCCTCCTTCTATAAAACCACTTCCTTTGATGGGAACCCTGATAGCGGTAGCACTATTTTTAAGCCAAATTGTGAAACACCTAGAATTTATATTCAAACTGCTATCCTTCTCAATGGTCTATTATATTTTGCCATACCCACAGTGTTAATAGGTGATGCTGGCCGATTGGCTGCAGAGTGCATAGTGTGCATGCAATAGATTGATGATCTGGTTTGTTTTTGGATGCACTCAAAGTATCTAATTTGAAGATAGGTCCAAGGAACATCAATAATGAAAGAAGCATTAATGATATTGAAGCAATGGGAGACCTGCTGTGAGTATGTCAGAGAATTCGAAATTGAGCAACTAGTTGCACACGCTGCAGAAAAGACTATTGATTTAGAAATTTAGATCTAGTTAAATAGAGGATTTTATGAGCAGGCTTGTCTTTATAGGGGTTCCCAGGAAACTGGGTGAAATGTATAAAACAGTCTGTGAGTTGCGATGTAGGACCTGAGGGAGGTCCATCCTACGTTGGAGCGTTCAAAGACAACCAATAGAGCAACAGTTAGCATCACGAGGTTAAAGTGCGGGGAGCGAACTAAAAGGATTGGATAGGGGAATGGGTCCATGCAGGTTGTTTCTGATGCCAAGGTCGGGACATTAGGCAATGAGTGTCCATCTATAGAATAGTAACAGAAAAACAGGTGGCTCAACAATTCCTAGCTCAGCCATAAGGTAGCAAATTACATGGCCCCATGGCTACAAACAAGGAACGCGTTACATCTGAAAGATCTTCAAGGGGTATCACAAAACCAAACACGGAAGTAATGAAAAGTAGACGTGAGGGAAAACACCTGATGGCAAACAACTACCAAGTAGTCTCAGGGATTTATACGATAATTGAAGAGACAGTCCAGAATGAGGATATTTGATGTTAATCTGTGTGAACATTTTATATACCAGTTATATTAGAAAAATCTAACAAGCAAATTGGGGTCAGTATGGAGCATTAATACACGAGATTACTAAGATGTGTAATTCGTAAAAGTTCGGATGAATTACAGTGAAAACTGCCCAACTTTCCATTTGAACAAGTGGATGGCTTCATTATTAGGTCTGGGGAGTCCTGCTACAATTAATGACAATCCCTATCAACTAGAGATGGGGAGTTATGGCATCTTATGATTTATTGAATATACACAGATGAGGATGGCACTAATTTTTAGGTCTCAGTATGTTAGAAAATGGAAGTCCCACGATATGTGAAGGCTGTTTTAGGAAGTTACGAATTGCAGGAGGCCCTATGTCCCTCATATGTAGAATAATAGCATAGTTCTGTAATACTAAGATGATCTGAAGAATACATTAATCAGAGGAATTATAATATAGCAGACTGGTTAGCGCGAAAAGGACTGGGAAACCATTACAATCACACAGAAAAATGACTTGCGCAATTGATTTAATTCGGAGCAAAGTTTCCAAACAAGGATGTATGCCTGACTCCAAAAGAGATGAGAAATGAGACAATAAGATAGATAAACATTTGCGTGCGTATAGATTTATATCAACCAGAAATCACATATATAAGCGCCCCTGTTGATTTCGCGTAGAAAAAGAGTGGATTACGTCTTTGTGTTGATTTCCGCGGCTCAACGCTATTTGTATTAGACAATGTAATCCTTTATCACATGACTTTGTTTAGCAACGTTAGCAACTGCAGGCTCTTTTACGAAGTGGACTTACGAGAAGCCTATTACTAGAGTTTGAATACAAGAGGGGGATACAATGGAAAACTACTTTAATTGCCCCCTTGGAAGTTTTCAGTTTAACATATTATGCCATTTGGGTGCAAGGGCACTCACTGTCTGGCATACAACTTATAACATAGTAGTACAAGAAACATTTATTATCGCTGTTGTTTAGTATATTAGAGAATATTTAATTCTATACCAAAACAATGGTAGAACATGTTGAACCTTAGTGAGGAGAAGTTCTGAAAAAATTACTCGATGTTAAATTATATGATGAACTTCAAAGTACGAGTTCACGATATGTCATTGGATTATTTGGGTACAGCATATCCAAATAAAGGAACAGAAATGGGATCCATAAAGTCAACCATAGTTGATGGAAAGAGCCGAGTAAAACATGAAAGCAATTACAAAGTTTTGGATTGGCCGAACTTTACCGGCAGTTATTCCTACTTCACGCAAATTGCTTTACCACGAACAGAATGTTAATAATCTAAAACATCAAAGCACCAAAAGCCAGACCTAGTAACCACCATTGTATGCGTCACAGGAGGTCAGTGAGGCTATTTGATGCACTGAAAGCTTATTTGCTCAAGAGGCCCATTTTAAAACATCCGGATACAACTAAAAGTTTGTAGTACAAAAGCTGATGCAAGTGATTCGTGCTGTGGGGCTGTCCTCTTTACAGATATAACATTGATGGACAATTACGCCATAGTGCACATACATCTGGAAATTTACAATCACAAGAACGAGGTGCGCTATTGGGAGAAAAGAGGCTTTCATAAAATGGGTACTTAGTACAGGACGGCACCTATATAGAGGTTGAAAAAAAAATTAGAAGTTTGGATGGATCATTAAAATTTACAAGCATTACAGAAACCAAAGAAAACTATCCCCTAAACGAAGTAAGATGGCTTGTATTTTAAACGTTGGTGATTTCCAGTTGTGATTATGTTCCAGGATGATAAAAAATTTCATGGCAGATGCACCATCTAGACTACCTCAATACAATGTGTCTAAAACAAGTTATTCAGCCCATAATCTCTGTAGGACCATCACAAACAAATTCAGATGTGACCACGAAAGAGTAACCAAAAAGAATTAGAAGAGCTACGAAATTGGATGTAGCGATAAAAACAAATAATAATGCCTGTTTACATAAGAATGGATTGTATTGGGAGATGGAGATAAAAATTATTTCCATCAATGTCTTTATAGAAAAAAATATTTATCCAATGTAATGATGAAGCAGGGGCCTAGAGCACTAGACAGCGCTACCCCCCCGTTCTCCCTCTAGGCACTCTAGACACTGATTTTTAAAAACACTACATTGATAAGGCGAGGTAGTTTTGGTGGCCACATATGAGACATTGAGCAGAATTTAAAGAATGCGCAACATTGTGCTCATTATGAAACCTCGAATAGGAAAATCTTTAGACATTACAAACGATATTGCGATCCAAACCAACCTTGCACAGATACAGCCCATGGACTTTATGGTGGAAATTGCCTGGCCACAAGTAGAGACATAATTAATATTAATGATATTGTTTTATTAGACTGTTGCTGGTTAGAGGGGGACGCATGTCGACGACTACGCAAACACATGCTTTGCATGAAGCCACAGCAAACTCTGAAGATGGCTTCCTCTTCATCAGATAAACTCTGCTTCAAATAATATTTTGATCTATTGTAAATGCGTGTGTAAGGTGAAGTTCTATGCATTAACATGATTAATATATGGAGTTAATACAAAATAATTATCATTAAAATTGGTTCTAACATGGCTAATAAGTGGTATCATGGGTAATGTAGTAATGAGGGAAATGTTATAAAATATCGAGTCCCAGGAAACTCGAGTTAGATCCAATTTATTGTATTGCTTAGCTATGATCTCAAAGACTCCTTGCGAGATAGAGAATAAACAATAAGCTTTTTGTGTTACAAAATTACTGAATGCAAAGAGTGTCTTATTTTTCTCCCTGCATTTGTACCAAGAATAGCTGAGAACATATATTAATGTGTCAGGACTGGATTTTATCATATTGTATGCTGGTTAGTACGGGCTAGATTGAAGAGCAGGAAATGGGTAGAGGGAATAAAATCCTTATTCTGATCAAGTAAAAGGTCAGCTGTTGTGTGCCTGCTGTTCTTTTTACAGGCTGCTGTCCACAGCTTAGCCGCTGAGATGGATCATTTTCTGCTGGAAAATGAACCAATCAGGGAAGTCTGACATCACTGACTCTTTCCCCCCATGAATATGCTAACAGTGCTTATTTATTATTTATGCTAGAAATCTTAATTATTATATTTACTGTTTTTATTTGTTCTGGTCTCTGATCTATGACGTAATAAAATGAATATTGAGAACTACTTATCCAGAAAGATGAGGGTTCTCTCTAATTTATACCTGGAGTCTACAGGATGCTCTTCCTGTCCTAGAAATTTAAGGTCAGCTGGTCTCATTCAAAATCAGAAAAGAAATACTTTAGACTCCATTAATCCGAGAAAAGATCTCTTTTACTGGAATCAAGGGGTTAAGCAACAAAATAATGCTAAATCTTTGAAAGAATGGCCACGTAATACATATACAAAGTAATGCAAGTCTCACCCCCAATAGTTCAGGAATAGCTCTGCCAATTAAAAGTTTGTTGAATATCATCATGACATTCCCAGTGTGTGAGGCTTCTGTCCATTACCTGGAATTAGTTTGATTAAAGTTTGCATCTGCGCATAGCATAGGAGAGAAAGCTAAGCAAGAATAGAAAACCTAAGCAAGATTGTAACCTCCCCCTACTCAGTTATATACAGGTTCACTTATGTAACACTCACAGTCATTCCCACAAACTTACGCCTCCCTCCTCCCTCCTGTTACTTAATGACACTGAAAGATGCAAAGCAAATGGAGAAATCCTGGAAGGCTGCATTTGCCCTCCTAGAAAAGGTGTTAGTCTTACAAAGAAAAAAACATAGAAAGGGTAATATTCAATATACAGGAAACATTGATAATACTTCTATATTTTAGGGTTTATAGGATATTTAGTACGAAATGCTTGCCCAGTGTAGGGCTCTAACATCCTTTTCATTCACCCACTAGCTTGGAAGGAGGAACATTTTTCAACAACCCAAATTTTGGAGTCGACCCTCCGTTCCGAGAAATTTCCAATAATCTGTTTAACTTCAAAATTTGTTCGCCTTCAATTCAGCAATGGTACAGGATGATCAAACTGCGCGTGGTCTCAAATCGGAAGTAGGTTCAGCGTTTTAACAGACTAATGTGGAAGACAGGATGATCCGTCGAAGGTTTTCTGTAATTCAGTTGACTTGCCACAGTGTTCACAATCGTTCAATGAGAAAGCCCCAACATATTAGGCCAAGCTTTTTGACTTGGGTGGTTTGCAATATCTCATAGTGGATAAAAAGCTTGTCGCCACCTGATATGGTTTTGTGGAGATCTTTTTGTCTGCGAATTTCTTATGCTGATGGCATCATCTATTGCTTTACGAGATAAAGCATTACGGCCACGTAGCTGGAGCTTGTGTTATCCATTCATCTAATGACTGGAATGTTAGGTATCTCATGTTGGTAAGTTTGTATTGGTACAAAAGTCTGCCGGGATGCCACTTTAATTGGTAAACCCAGTATCACTATGTACGAATTATTATACGCCACTCTCAGCAAATGGCAATAAAGTCAGCCCAATTATCTTCTGATTAATGTTACTGATAAACATCTGAGATATTTTCCAATTACCTCAATTAGTTTCTCCACCAAGCCCATTAGTTTGTGGATGTGGCGCGGAGCTTAAGCCCTGGGTGGAACCAATAACTCAGAAACTCTTTCAAAAGTTTGAAGTAGAATTGCGGATACCCCTGTCTGAGATTATGCGTTCAAGAACCTCATGTAACCTGTAGCTATGTAAAATAAACAGGTAGCCAACGTATTTTGAGATGGATCTTCAAGGAAAGTATGAAACGACTTTTTGCGAAAACAATTCAGTTACCCACCCAAATTAACCTGTTTCCCCCAACTTTCAGTAATTCCACTGTTAGATAACATTGTTTACCTAAACTGGTTTAGGTAAAATAATAAACTTGAATCCTAGTTTGTATGTTAAAAGTGGTTTTTTCTTGGGCCCAAAAACTTTAAACTTTTTGTTGGGGATAGTAATTAAGGGAGTGGTTGTGAAAGCACTTAAAAGAAGCAAGACATACAGATGCTCTCTCTCTGGCTTAATGATCCCTGATTACGCTTAATTCAAGACTAGCATTGCCGAACGGGAGAACGAGAACACAACGGACTGATTTGTAAGTGTAACTACATAGGATATTCTACATGGACTTTGTCCTCTAGACTGATCAATCCTCTGAACTGGACTGCGACTAACATGATAACATGACTATTGGACTGTTATTGATTGATGACCTATGCACATATAATGGAAAATAACGACTATATATTATGAATAGCACAAGCGTACATCTGTTTATTATTTATGTTATGTTAATAAACTATACAAGCTTTAGCTCAACTCATTGTAATCTTGTGTGCCTATCTGACTAACGCTCACATTCTGTTAGGCTTGTCTCCCTAACCCTGGTTGGAACCAGCTTAACAGTCCACGTATAAATCCATAAGAATTCCTTCCATGAAGCCATTGGTCTAGCCACTAATTTTGTACGCAACGTCCTGCTGGATTACCCTAAATAGGCGAGCCGTTTGTGCGGACACACAATGTAAGAACAAACTATGCTAGCATAAGTTTACCAACTCACTTCCTCTTCAAAGTATGCCAACCAAAATTGCAAGTTAACCCAAGTGTAAGATTTTCAGTGAATCCAAAATGACAGCCACTTTAGATCAGAGTGCTGTAAATTAGGCTCCTCATTTCCTCTGGCACATATATTGGCTCCACCCATGCAATCCCATCTCTAACCGTACAATATTTGATTGAATAGGAAACCACGTCATCAAGTTTTAGGCCTCTCTTAATCTGTGCAGTCCAAATCATTCGATAAATTCAACTTCCTTCTTCTTCTATTGGCTTCTGGAACCACCGCTGCGGCAACTGTTTGTTGGACAACTCGACCATACCACTTCCTGGTGAGCACTATATATCTGAGTAGTCTAGATAGAGCATCCACTATGAATTCCTTCCGCTGGAAGGACTTGCCAATGAAAAAATTTAACATGTGTTAAAAGTATTCGCCCAGCCGGAACTTGTTTGGGGACAGCTTCTGGGTGTGTTTTCAAGCCTCCAAATATTTTATGATCATCACACCTTCAATTGGCGATTTGATCCTTCCAAGAAATGTCTCTCAAGTTAACAAGGCCCAGCAACTGCAAAGCTTCTTTTTCCCAGAGGCCATCTCCTTTCGGTTTCTGATAATTACGGGAAGTTATATGCACATGTTCTTAAATCCCTGTCTCATTTGCTGCGCTAACACTCGCTCAATGCTTATGTCACTCGCAGTCACTTGGTATCACAAAAGGAGATCCATTCGGGCTTGAGACTGTCGGCCAGCAACAGGTTCTTTCAAGCTTTCAAAGGCAGCTTGACATTCCATGGGACCACTCCAATGGCCTTTACTAGGCTTTGGTTTCACCTCCCCTTTGGTTTTAGGATGGTTTATGATTAGGCAGTGCTATCTTCGCAAAAGCCGGGATAAATGTCAGTTAAAAATGGCGAATCCAAAAACTTCTGAAGTTGTCTTCCTGGTGCTTAGAGAGGCCCATTCAAACATGCATTAACTTCCTGATCCATTTCTATATGCCGCTCAGTGAGATGCATTAACCCAAATAGAGTCAATTTTTCCTGATGAATTGCACTTGGACATTTTGCATTAACAGCTTGATGTGCTTGAGTTTTCCAAAAAACTGATCTTACTACTTTCCATGTTATCCCGAGTCTCCGTGTAAATATAGGGAATATCCATCAGGTAAACCAAATACCCCTTTGATTAAGTGTTATGTAATCAACTCATTGATTCACTGTTGCATGAATACTGGTGGACCCCGGTGACAATGGAACAAGAACTTTAATTGGAAACAACCCATCTTGCAGTTGAAAAGCTTTTCCACTTCATCCCTCTTCCTTAATTCGAAAGCCGGTACTACGCTTCTCTCAAGTCAAGCCTTCGTATAAGAATTTTCCTGATGGCCAGGTGGTCAACATGTCCTTCATCAAGGGGCAGAGGCGTACATCGTCTTTCTATGGAAATAGCCTTCAGTGTTCATAATCAACACATAAGCGAGGGAGTCATATTTCTTTTGTGGAAACTACACTGGCGAGCCGCTACTCGGTCTAGCAGTTGGATGAAACCACATTCCAAATCTTATCAATGAATGACTGCAGCTCTTCTAGCTCCCACGCTTCTTGAGTTACACTTCGGTTTTGGGCAGTTTCACCCCAGGTTAAAAATTCCAATACTAACAATCTGTTGAATGGTTGGGCGAAGCTCATACCAGGCCTTGTTCACTGAAAACTTCCTTTAGGAGTCCCAATGATTCCTCCGGAATTTTATCCCTCTCTCTTCATGTTTCTCAGGTGCCCGGAGAGCCAGTTCGATGGGATCTTAGAGTTTTGGTTGAATCGCCCGTCCCCTTCTGGCACTGGTCAGTACGTATGTTGCAATATCCCCCCCTCCAATAACATAGGGGGTTCCATTTCCAGAGCCGGGACCAATATCCACAGTATTAGCAGCCATTCCATCCCAGGTGGCCACAATAAACACAGAAGTCCTCCTATGCTTCCCATTTCCATTTCTTTGGTTCCCATTATGAATGTGCAGGGCCACCCCAGCTACTGACTCCATCCAAGTGGCAAAAGGTGATGTGGTGTTTTTAACAGTGTTTAGTCTTAAGCCATTTTCTCCACTACTTGCCAAGCTGATACGCTACCTTGTGCAAGCCAGAGTCTAACAAGGCAAGCATTTTCCCTTGGCTCCTATATGTGGCGGTACCCTTAACTCACTGAATGATCATAGCGGCCCTTGTTGGACCTACCAGTGTGTCGTCTCCGAATTGCATATTCACTCTTCTCAGAAATGAGGTTGAGTTACCCAGTCGCTCTCTTTGAGTAGGAGCACCCACAACTCATCCACTGTCAAGCATGATTGTTTACGATGCTTTGCCTAGGCGTTTTTGTCCAGTCTCTTCCCTCTCCCGGGCGCCTCCTTCGCTTCCAATCTGCGCCGGAGCGAATTTGAAGCCAGTGGACTCCTTCCCCACATCGAAGCAAGCAGTGGTCTTGGTTTTCACGCGCCATCCCTCCTTTTGGATTTAAGGCCTTCCTGGAGATGGGTGGAGGTAGACTTGCTCATCCAGCACCCTCCCCTGCAATTCATGTCTTGGGGTCAGTTCATTTTCCACCCTGCTGCCAGCACCAATACAGTCTGCAGCTATCGGCCGTGCTCTTCTTTGCAAATGCAGCTTGGTAATCCATCTCATTTAACCCATTCTTTGTGAAATGCTTCTTCAGACTCGCTGGGGACCAGCTCAAAATATGGACGCCAGCTCTCTAAATTCCTGGGTTTAGTCCGGCCACTGATCTCCGCCCTGATTATTGGCTTCATTCTTAATCTCTGCCTTGAAGTTCAGCAGTGGGTCTTGAAACCTGGCCCGCAGCATCAGTCATGAAACAGGTTCATATTCATCAGCTGAGGGGCATTATGTTATCAAGAGTCACCAATCCACTTTGCAGCTGTTCCTTCCAGAGCCCTGGTAACACATCTTAACTTGGCTACTCTGAGGAAAAATCCCCTCGTTATCCTCCATTATAGCTCCAGACTATGTGCCAGGAAAAATCCTATTCCTTGATCCCTCCCATATTTTACTTCCAATGGAGCACCTTTGGAGTTCTACGTCTTCTGGCAATACTCCTCCCGCTGGGGGCCTGGGGTGGCTGCCTGTTGGCTAGCTGGGTGATTTATGGGGGCTGCTCTATTCTTGGCTGGCTGGGCTGGCCTTCCCCTCCCTTCCTTATACCTTTTTTCCAGGTGAGTTCTCCGACCAGCTTCATTTAGAAGTGCATGGCTGAATTAGTAACAAATTCTTTCTTTCCTTCTCCCTGCATGGCTCCCTTCTTCCATGCCGTATGGAAGGTCACTCCCCTGGAGAGGCTTTCCTCAGGATCCTGTCAGCTGACTCCTCCAAGACCATTTGGTTTATACAGCTGGTTTTCCCCAAGTATTTTTTCTCTAACAAGTCAGTAGTTCCCTGCTTCCTGCCAGGCAAGCCAGAATCTTGTTCCTCCAGTGCTCCCAGTCTTGCTTGGGTCGCTGGCTGGACTTGACATGAGATGTTCAGAGCCCCTTCGGAAGAAAATGTATATTTCTCCAGGTCGGTGGTATGTGAGATGTTCAGAGATAATGTCAGGCTGGTGCCCCATTCAAAATCCAAGAAAAAACTACTTGACTCCTATTAATTGTTAATGGAGAGAAAGATATCTTTTAGTGGAAGTCATATGTAGCAACAAAATAATTCATGAACTGAGAAAATATGACACGTAAATCACATACATACAAAGTAATGGCAATGCTCCCACCCCCCAATAGTTCAAATAGTTCTTCAAATGAAAAGTTGTGGAAATTCCATCATGTGGAACATCCCAGATGGGATGAGGCTTCTGTCCATTGACCTTGGCATAGTTTGATAAAGGTTTGCAGCTGCGCATAGCATAGGAGAGAAAGCTAAGCAAAGAATAGAAACCTAAGCAAGAATGACTCTCCCCCACAGTTTATACAGTTCCAGTTTGTAACACCTCCAGCTCACTTCCCACAACTTCCCCCCCTCCCCCCCGTTACTTATGACAGCCGAAAGATGCAAAGGAAAGGGAGAAAGTCTTGAAGGCTGACATTGAGTTTTATTTCCTTCTACTATATGCAGGATTCTGCAGCCTACATGTATATACAAAATTTAGAAAGGAAGACTGAAGTGGACACTCTTTTTTTGATGGTTCTGGAACTAAAGGATCTAGAACTGAAGGATCAAGATGGATCTATGATATTAGCAAATATTGCAGGCACAATTACAAAAAAAAAAGAGAGAGCTCAGGACCGTATTGGTTGGAAACATCGGGAAGAGGCCTTCATCCTGCAGGGGATAGACAATGGTTAAAATGATTATAATGATGATGGAGGAGTAGCTACATTGCCAAGCAATTTACATTTCATTTAAAGAATGATCTGTAACTTGTCCTCCTTAATCTCTAGTTGTGGTGGTCTGTAAAAGAGCTGGTTGATAGCTAGAAAAATCTGCAAATTTTCAGAAAGATGTTTTCCTGAGTTGACTGGCTTCATTCGCTATCCTGAAACACATGCTGCAGTGAGTTTGCTGCACACAGCTGACTATAAAAGAGAAGGTTGCAAGTGTCTTATGAGATAACCATGGTATCACAACACTCCAATATGCATACTTTGTGTTTTTGTGTGTGGGAGTTTTCAGATCTGTGTTTGACCTCTATGTGGATAAGTTGCTGCAGGTGTTTTAGCAAGGTTACAAAAGGGGGTTGCCATTGCCTGCTTTCTAGGCTGAGAATAACTGACCCAAGGTGAAAATTTAAAAAATTTACAAATCAAAACTGAAGTAGGCACTATGTTTGGTGACTGCAGAATTCAAGGAGTACCTTTATTCCCAAGCAATTTTTATTTCATTTGTTGGTTGTTCAAAAACAATGGCAGTTTTTTCAGTGATCTCTTTTAGGAAAAGATTTTCTTGACTGACCAAGATAAACTTATATCCCAAATTTCTCATCATACATGTAAATAGCTGATTTTCCTATTTGCATATTTCAGTAAGTGATTATTTATTTGCCCTTACAAAAATGCTATAAAAGAGTCAATTAAAGTAAGCTTACTCATCAGTTGTAATGAGCACAGGATAAGTGGTCTAAAAAAATTGATTTTAAAAACTGAATTGTTTACAAAATGATTTACAACTGGTTAATCTTGATTTCTAATGACTTCTCAAAACACTGAAACTTTAAGATATATTATTTGTCTATTCATAATATTAGACAAAATGCCTCAATATGTGCTGCTACTTAAACACAATAAACATTTCAGATGCAGCACATCCTATTTCTCTCACATATTTATAGGCCCATCACTATCCACTTTAATGCAGACAAAATTCATATTTGGTTGCATATCCCTCCCCCAAAGGTTTGATGGGAGGCATCTTTGCTACTCTAAAGTTTTGCTCTCTGAGATATTTTGGAAGCCTTAAATTTAATGAGACATTTACCATTAAAATTGCGGTAAATTGATCCTTGTCTTTCCTTTTCTTATTTTTAGATTCTACCATGTGAGTCTTTTGCTACTTTAAAATACACACAACTGTTGAGAGAAGAGCTTAGAAAAACATGCAAGGTGGAACTGTATAACAGTAGTCACTGCTTAATAACTGGTCACAAAGCAACTCAGGCAGATCCTGGAAAAGTTATTTGTCCTTACATACCTTTTGAAGATTTGCAGAACTCCATGGCTTGGGCTAGGGAAGTTAATTGTCGCTTGAAAAATGGCATCCGCTTTCCGAATTGAATGATATGGCTATGCAATGAAGTAATTCATTCTACTTTCCCAAAGCAGTCTGGGCAGCACTGTGTATATTCCAGGAGTTTGGAAATGTTTAAAAGATGTGCGATGGAGGGTGGGAAGCAGGCTTAAGTCATGTAGAAACTGCTGAGGCCAAAAGGACCTGCAGGGACCTTTTAGTGGGGGGGTGGGGGTGGAAAGTAGGTCCAAGGGCTGTGAGGATCAAGAGACAGGAAGTCTCTTGATCCTCACAGATCAAGAGATGGGAAATCTTGGGAGGTCTAAGACAGGCAGTTAAACCTGGGCCTGTGCTAGGCTGTCCACGTCCTTCCCACTCAAGGCATCCCTTATACTGCATAATGACCCACAAGGTCATTTAACAAATGCATCTTATAGGTCATTAAAGTAAGAGCATCTTGCTTAATAGATATCACCATTTGTGACCATAATTGGCAGGCTTTATTATTGTCATAAGTCAAGACTATGGTGAGATAAGGTCCTTCTTTTACAGAGAAACTATTCTCTTTTAATTCTAAATGCCAACCATTTAACGACTACATCAGGCGCTGGGTGGGATCATTAAGCAAGACTCATTTAACTGTCATCACCACTTGTGATTGCAATGGGAAGGCTCCATTGCAGCCATAAGTTGAGAACTATCTGTAGTGGTGAGAAAGAGTCCTTCTTTTAAACAAAGAGGAATATTATTTTAAGATTTAGACAATAAAATATAATCCAATTGGATTATATTCTCAAGAAATATTGGATTACATCGTATTCTTTAAGTAAACATTTAAAAGAATTTATATCTTGATCATACTGTTTAAATGAGCACTTTAGAAAAATATTGGACTATATCTTATCGTTGAAAGAAGCACTGAAGAGAATCTAAATTAAGACTTCAAATGGAAAATATATCTGCATCAAATTAGCTATAACTGCAAATGTTACAAACATTCACCACGAACCAACAAATTGTTGCATTTGAGAAATCTTCTTCTTTCCTTTTTGCATTTTCGACCTCTTGGTTTTACTCCTAAAATTGACATCTTATTTAAACTATTGTGGCTATAACCGTATTTTAATGCTGAATAATACTGTTTAACATGGTTGCATCCCAATTTTTGGATTCTGTTGCCCATAGTTAGTATGAATTTATTTTTTGGTATGAAACCATACCATTTAAGCTTTTGATTTTTTGATTAGTTTTCATTTCTATTACCATTATTATACTTTTATAACTACATCCCTATTGACATAAGCTCCATTAAGAATGAAGAATATTTTCATTTATATTTCTTTTCATGAATGTTGCCACTTTTCAATAGATATTAGCACCATAAAATTAAGAAAGCAATAAATTTAAAAAGAGCAAAGATTTTGCTATGGATTTGATCTTATTACAAATTAATTGGAACTTTTATTAAGTCACAAAGGTGAACATATTATTGCTAAAGCCCATGTCCCACTGCACCAACGGATGCAAAGAGGATGTAAAATGGACAAAAAAGCTTGCCATCCATAAGAAAACACGATGCATCCGTTGTGTACTCACTGTGTACGTGTTTCATACGCTCTATCCGTCAAACATCCGTCTACTGCTATTTCA
>BHFT01050543.1:0-27349 GCA_004320025.1 Laticauda laticaudata
GAAAGTTGGATGTTTTTATGTTTTGTTTGTTTTTTGTTTGTTTTTAAAAATCAATAAAATTTAACCAAAAAAAAAAGAAGACCCAGCTGATCAGCAGGGACTCAGCAGGCAGAGAATAGATGGGGATGGGGCTAGTCAGAGGTGGTATTTGCCGGTTCTCCAAACTACTCAAAATTTTCACTACTAGTTCTTCAGAACTGGTCAGAACCTGATGAATATCAACCTCTGCACAGGACCATAAATTCTAGTCCTGCTTTGAGCTTTATGCTCAAAGTCAACAAGGTGATCTTAGGCCAGTCACTGTCTCTTACTCTTAGAAAGCAAGCAATGGTAAACCATTTCAGAAAAAACTTTGCCAAGAAAACTGGAGGGATTACTGCAGACAGTCACCAGGTGTCAACACTGACTTAAAGTCGAATCTAATCTAAAATATGTACATACACACATTTGGAATTGAAATATATTTTAACCTGTATTTTCAGGTAATAGTAAATTACCTCACCAACTTCTTCTTTCTTGATTGTAGATGATGGTGACAATAAAAGTCTTCGTTCTTCAGTATCTCCATTGGTTCCATATATATACAGAAAGATAGGCACCATGCTTATTTTGCTTACAGTATCACTGCAGAATATTTTTATATCATATGTAATCACTGTAGATTAAAAACAAATGTCAAATTTGATGTAACAGATAGCATCATCATTGCACAATTTGTTACTTTAATAACCTTTCCTGCTATCTGCCAGTATTTACATGATGCAATATTTTTTCTGCATGAATTCATCATTAGTGATCAAGTGATATAACTAAAAACACATACTGAATATTTTTATATTCCTGAAGTGCTTTTGCTCCTTTCTCTCTTTTTAGCACTGATGAAAGCATTGTTAAAGCAGATACTTCAGTCTATTTGATTCAGTAATCCATCCAGATTTTTCATTTTGTCAACCTACCAAGCCAAATATTGAACCATTCCCACAATCAAATTTTGTATTCCAAATATGAAGCACACTTTACTCAGTACATAAAAATTGCAATTATGCAAAATGATCATTGAAAAATTTGGAGCAATCAAAATATTGAGTAAAAATAATGTTAGGGTAGGTTTGTGGAGTAAGTAGTATGTCAAATGAATGATCCAGATAACACAGTAACAGAATCAATACTTTAATAGATTGGCATCAGGATTCAAGTCCTGAGGGGCCAAATATAGTCAGGGCTGTATTTTCTCTGAGACATCCTGTTTTGAAGGTGAAGTGAGATTCAAAGGTTGCTTGAACCACTCCTTTTTACCATGGTGAAACTGGATATTTTTATTATACTTCATAGGCCTTCCCCCCACCCACCCCAGCAATCTAACTTACCAGGTCACTTCTCTTTGGAAAGCTATCTTTGTCAAAACCTTTCTTGAAATATGACAATCAAAACTGGGCTCAATGCTTTGTGAAGTTAACCAATTATTCCTCATAATTTGGTTTCTACATTTCTGATAATGTAATTTGAAGGTGCATTTGCTGTAGCAACCACATTATTCTGTTAATCAGTTCAAATATTTATTTTGGACATTGTATCTAACTAGCAGAGGTTGACCACTTTCAGCAGGAAAGAATTCCTGCCCAATTCCAATTCCTACCACCACAATTGAGCCCAAAATTTATGTTGCTAAGTGAAAGATTTGTTAAATGAGTTTGCCCATGACTTTTCTTGCCCCTCTTGTTAAGTGAATCATTGCAATTGTTAAGTTAGTTACATGGTTGTTAAGTGAATCTGGCTTCCCCATTGACTTTGCTTGTCAGAAGGTCGCAAGAGATGATCCCATGGCCCTGGGACATTGCAACCGTCATAAATATGAATTTGCATCTGAATTTTGATCATGTAACCATGGGGCTGCTTCAACAGTTGTAAGTGTGAAAACCATCATAAATCACCTTTTTCAGTGCCTTTGAAAAGTCACTAAATGAACTGTTGTAAATCAAGGACCATCTGTAATCTAAAACAATCCACCAAGAAGACCCTAGTTTCTGTGTACTCTAGCCAGGAACATAGAATGACCAGAGCATTTCTTCCTTTGTAATTATGTCTATTTGGGGAAGGAAATAGGTTTGAAATGTTCTGTAAGGTAAGCAGACTTCAACCATAAAGGCCTTTATATATCATTAGTAAAATCATGAAAGGCACCCTTGAGGCCACAGACAACTAATGAAGCTCCTGAAGCATAAGGACGAGAGAAGAGAATACTGGGAACCTTTGGAACAATTGTGTTATCATGTTCTGCACTGCCTACAGAAAAGGGAGTCCTCGGCTTACAACTATTTATTTGAAGTTGCAACATCACTGAAAAAAAAGTGACATACAACCAGTTCTGACACTTATACAACTATCACAGCATTGCCACAGTCACATGTTAAAAATTCAGATGCTTGGCAACTGGCATGTTTTTATGACAGTTTTGCAGCATCCTAGGGTTGTGTGACTGCCATTTGTGACCTTCCCAGCAGCTTCTGACAAAGTCAATGGAGGAAGTTGGATTTGCTTAATGGATCTGCACACAGTCATGGGGTTGGTTGGTGCCATGAAAGCCCTCTCTTTGCCTTTGTCAGCTAATTTTTAACAGGATTTAATTATTCCTGCCTTCTTTTTTTATAATTTATATATTTTAAATTTTTTATAATTTATATTTTTATAATTTTTAAATTTTTATAACTTTATACTTTTTATTAATTTTTATAATTTTTTAATTTTTTATTCTTTTTTAAATTTTTATTTTTTTAAAAAATAAATTTAATTTTTTTAAATGTTAACTTTAACATTTAAATTGTTATATTTTGATATTTTATTGTACACCATCCAGAGTCCCTATTTGAGAGTAATGGGCACCTCAAACGTGCAGTATAAATAAATAAATAATGGCTACAGGATTCACTTAACAATGGTAGCAATTTGCTTAACTACTTATGACAGAAGAATCATAAAATCAGATGTGATTGTCTTAACAGCCACTTTGCTTAGTAATGGAAATTCTGGTCCCAATTACGGTCCTAAATTAAGGACTGCCTATTGCTGAAGGTACAACATAGAATGAAGTTTGAATTCATTCTGAAGGTAACCTGAACTTGCGTAGCCACTGTGAAGGCATATGTGCTTGAAAAAGGCAGACCTACAGAGCTGTTTCAATTGATAGAAGCAATTCTATACCCCAGTAGTTACCTGGGATGACATGGTAAGAGATCGATCTAAGTTACTTAGACTATAGATATACCACATAGATTACTTCAATTTTATACTTATGACTAGGTTTCTTTGCTATATAAGCAAATTTTAGAATTAGCATGCAGAATTTTATTATATTTATTCTGATGCCGCAATTCAGCCTGTTCAGAACCCTTTTATTCTGATTGGTTTATTAGTGTTGGTTACTCTTTCTAGTTTTATGTCAACTGTATTTGTATATATTTTAAGGTAGAAAAGGTCGCTCGGTATATATTTCACCACTAAAGTTAAATAAATCTATCCAGTCTGTTTTATAGTCTTACAGTCCTTCACCAATAAGTATAAATCTACAGTATTGCAGCCACTCAACCAAATTGGCTCTCTGGTATTAATAATAATAAACTAAGTGGTTTCTTGAGAAAATAACTCTTTGCCAACATCTGGACAATGTTTTTACTGTCTGTAGGAACTAAATAGCAGATGGCTGATTGGCTAGAAAACTGGAAACACAAAGGTATATTGAGGGAATAAGCATTACAATGATAAATAGACCAAGCAGTAACATTCAGAAATCAACAGCTACAAAAGTATTAAGCTGATCTGATTGCACTGAATTCAGTGAAACAGAATTAGCTTGAATCAAGCACACTAATTCAACTAGCTTATACAACTGGCTACTAATATTCACATGTAAGACATGTTACTGGTTGCACCAATTAAATAGGTTAAATAGGTGTAAACCAGATTATACCAGTTTAATATTACTGGTGAAATACTAGAAAAAAGAAATGTATTGCATTCAAACAAAGGATACTTATCAGCCCTGTATTAAATTATTTTGAGTCATTTTCAGTTCAGTTACATAAAATATGTAGCATTTAATTTAACTTGACTAAGGTAATTTAATAAAATATTTGAATTCAATGGCAATTATTTTCATTCTTCAGAAATATAAGCAAATGCTTATATATGCATACATTACTACTTATTTTTTCCAAAACACCACACCAATGTTTACATCTAATTCCTAATCTGATAATCTAATATTACATATACATTCACCATAAAAAGCAACATGAACAGATTTTATAACTAGCATGCGGCAAATTTCCAGTCTGTGACTTAGATCCATTTCTGTCATTATTTGATAGATATGTTTTCACATGGGTATCATTTCATATGAAAAAAGTAACACTGTTGAATACATGTCTATACACTGTATGTCATTATAGATATAATCTCATAAATGTATGGAGAAGAAAAAAAGAATCTGCTATTTACAAGTTGGAATGTCTTTACACTGCTTTTATTACAGTTATCAGTCTATATACACTTGATAACTGGCTTTTTACCAGCATTTCATTGATTTGCAGTGGCAACATGGACATATCATGGAATATGATATAATACATATCCTTATGTATTAAATGAAGTGAGAGCCTACTACAAACAACCCACAACCATGTCTTCTGGGCATTTTGGAAGAGCAACAAAGATAGGGGCCAATCATTCTTCTGGAAGAATGATGTTCTATAGAGAAGGGACTACCACCAAGAAGACTCTTTTTTTTTGTGGTGCCACCACAAGTACTTCCCTAACAGAATTCGCGAACAACATATCTTCCCTTTCTCTTCTTGTGGGCTGGATGGGTATACTGGAGAAAAGTGATCCTCCAAATAAACTGGTCCCAAGCCATGTAGGGCATTAAAAGCAATAACCAATGCCTTGATTTGTATCTGGAAGCAGATTGGCAGCCACAAAAGAGGTGACACATACACAACTCTAGGCTTGTAATAAACTGTGTGGGCCATTGCATTCTGGACCATCTGAATTTTTGCTGGATATTACGATGGTACCTCTACAAATAGTAGCAACTATCAATAATGGAGGTTGAGGACTGTTCCATGTCTTTCTTCACAAAAGTGAAAGGAACACAACTCTCACAGGCTATGACATAAGATTCTTGTTTAAGTAATGCACAGGAAACAATATATTTTGCAAAAATACACATTCTCATCGCCATCAGTAGGAAAGGTAAAGATTCCCCTCGCACATATGTGCTTGTCGTTTATGATCTAGGGGATGGTGTTCATCTCTATTACAAGGCCAAAGAGCCAGCGCGGTCCAAAGATGTCTCTGTGGTCATGTGGAATTGGTCCCTATTTTTCTACTTGCATTTTTACATGCTTTTGAACTGCTAGGTTAGAAGAAGCTGGGACAAGTAACAGAAGCTCACTCAGTTGCATGGTGCTAGAGGTTCAAAGCACTGAACTGTCAATCTTTCTGATTAACAAGCTCAGTGTCTTAGCCACTAAGCCACCACATCCCTTTATCATTGCAGTGTGCCCTAGACCTTTAAACTACAATATAATGAAAACAATTATACCCTCTTTCCTCTGTAGTATGGATGTCTGTCAGTAAACAGTTTCTGACACACAAACTAATCTAATGGAAGGTTTAACCTTAAAATATTTATCTGAAAATAGTAATTTGTTTTTAATATATAGAGGCCTTGTCATTTTATGGTGTAGTTAATTAAAGGAAATTAAGATAGATCTCCTTGATAAGCATTTAAGTTGTGATTTCTGGAGTACATAGTGGACAAATGCCAGAGTGGACAAATGATACATACCAGAAAGAACTTTCCTCAATGGCCATTCAATAGGGAACTCAAGCCACTGGTCTCCATTAAGAAGAGGAAATGTTTCATTTAATGAAAGACTAAAAGTATCGAGAGTTATAGTGTTCTGGATTTTGCAATGATGAAACAATTGGCAGATTTTTTCTCCAAAGTGTTGAACTCCAATCTTCACTTTATAAAGTGTTCCTAGATCAGATGGGAAATATACCTAAAAGAGAACAGCAGAATAAGTAGTCTTCCATTGTGATTAACATGACATTAAATAATATTTTGAAATGATATTCTCTTAGGCATTGTCCATTCCTGCTGATCCCACAATCTAAAATGGAGAGTTCAAAAAATCTTATTTTCCAAGTCCACATCTACTTTTTTAAAAAGCATGGATTGATAAATAAAGAAAATGATGTATTAATGCAAATATTTGATATTCATATGATAATACACATTAGTATTATTTTGTATTTACTGGTCTTTTAAAAATGTGGTTTGTTATAATATGCCAAAAGTAATGTTAAGTGACATTTTATAAAATAATCAACAAAATCAAAAAGAATAAAAAAATCAGGACTGGTTCTTTTTTTCTTTTTCTTTTTGCATAAAGCAAGATTCAAATAGACAATACCATAGCTTATCAGCCATAGGATAGAAGCTTTAACGGAATGAGTGAGAGATAGCCACTGTTGTTGTGAACTCTCTAGATCCTGTTTTGTGAGGCAGCTGCTTCACTCTATCTTGGTGGTAAGACTAAGGTGGAAAGATTTCTTGATTAAATTGAAAAGCTACTGTATGTTTCATCTCTCTACAAACAATGTACATGTTCATGGGAAAGATAATATGGAATACATATTTATTTTACATCAAATGTTAATTTGTCATCAGCTTGAATTCCTGTTTTGCTCATCAAGGAAATGGGTTCAGATTTGCCACTATTTCCATAGAACACCCAAATCAATTTAGTAATGTTTTCCCAAGACTCCTCAAATGCTTTTGATGAATCTTCACGGCATGTAATGCAAGATATCTTCCATAGACCTTCTAAAACAAATAAAAAAAATAGCATTATGGAAAGAATGTTCAAATTGGTTGAACTAGTGTATATTAATCAGTAAATATGTTACATTAGAATGTCATATAATATATTTCACTATTTAAACATAATGATAAAACTGATATTGCCAACAATGTCAAAATATTTCTAAAACAAAACATTTATTTAAACATGGATTGGTGTTACATAAATACCTGATTTCATGCTTTGGCTTGATAACAATGAGGCAGTTCTCCTATCCAGTACTTCTAATTAAAAAATATAAAAAAGAGATATTAATATTTCTTTGTAAAAGAATAATGGAATGATTATAGGTGTGATAAACCTAGACATTTCTTAACTTATGTTCAAATATTTGATATTCATATTTCCCATAGAGAATTGGAGAAAGTTTCCTGGATGATAAACGGAATCTGCTGTGGTTTCTTATTCCATGCAGAACACATATAGATTTGCATCATCAGTTAATGTTAAACCAATGCCATAACTTACAGTACTGTGTAGCCAGGATCTTAATGGCTTAAATATGCGAATACATTGAAAAGTAGAACTGTTTGAACGCAGCAACCCATGTGTTTGGTCTTATACCAGGAAAGCAGGAATAGTTATTTTTATATAGTTTTCTTTAAGCTTAAAATGAAGCTTTTCAATGCCTCAAAGTATCTCGGCATAAGAAACAGGAAAGTGAGGAACTGAGAGGGAAGAAGATGAATAAGAGGAGACAAAGGCAAAAAAAAGATGGTTTCAAATTATAATGCTTCATAAGCTCATACTTGGAGCTAATGATAGAATAAAGCTTAAGGATGTAGTCAACAAGATTGCCATTACATGCCAACTTTTCCTCTCTCTGGTTCCCTGAAATATGAAGGGGTGGAAAATGTTTGTGTGTGTGTGTGTGTGTGTGTGTCTGTGTGTTTGGTAAATCAGGGTATGATGGGGCCATTCCCAGAGCATAACAAATATGATTTCATGGCTAACTTGGAATATTTCTAACAAATAGAAACTTAAAAAAAAATCTTTTAAAAAGGTTTTTCCATCAGTATGTTAAGAAAGTTTTAAAAGGTACAACAAGAAAGAAAGAAAATTGCCCATTGATAAACAGTTTATCAAACATATTAATATACCTCCTTAGCAGTAAGAATAATTGAGACTATTTCTTGATATTATAGCACTTCACCCAATGCTTTTTGAAGAAATCACAAAGACAAAAATATTTGATAACAGACACTTTCACAATTTATTTCTGAACTTGGTTCCAACATTTAATTAATACTCTACAATCTTATTGCTAAGTTGGTGTGTACTGCTGCAAAGTGTACTTTCTGCTATTCAGGCTTAGAATAAATATGGGGAAAATGGCATGTTCTGCCATTAAGACTCTTCACAATGAATCTCAAATGAGAAATATCTCAGATAACACTGACCTGTAGCATTCAGAGTTAATGAGGCATATTTTTTCTTTTCAAGTGTGTCTTTCAGCCAAGTCTGTGTCATAAAGAGTGTCTCTTTTCCTTCACATTGTGGTTCTTTCACCATAACCTTCTGGAGGTGCCAAGCAGAGCCTTTTCCTTTTTCCACAATAAGCTGATACAGTGTTCCAATATCTACTGCTTCTATGGGAAAAACATCCATCTAGAAAGACCACAGTCAGCGTACCAAGGACTTAATAAACAGAAGAATGAGATTGATACAGCCACTATAAAACTGTCAAGCATATAAAAGCAACAGGAAAGTGAAGCTCAATGCTTTATTCTTATTTGACAACCATTAATCTGCATGCCAGCGTCACTTTTCCTGATGTTCTAGGGGTGCTGCCAACTTTAGATTATATTTGTAACAAAATTCTTCTCTGCATAGCTCTGAAACACACTGATTTAGCTATATGAATAATTTCCATAGAATTTATAAGCTTTTATTTTATCAGCCTCATTACAATCAATTTGTGCAATCTATAATTAGCAACCTAATTGTTGCTTATGTAATTTAAATGTGGACTGCACTTAAAAATCAAATAATGTATTTAGCATCAATTTGTTATCTCTCTCCCACATTTTTTGAAGATCTGGCCAGTTTAAATTCAAGTTTAAAATTGACCACAGCATTTAAAGGAAAGATAGTGTTCTGCAGATGCCCATCGATTATTCCCCAACTACAATAGGGTATTGATAGGCAATCAAATTACTTGTTACTGAGGTGCAAAATTTCTGTTGGGTGTGTAATATTTTTAGGATATGCTGTGTAAATATTTGCTGCAATGTAACATGAATTACTTATTCTATGTAAGGGGGAAAGATTATTGTGGCTGCATAGGAATGTGCTAAATAAATTTCAATGTTCTCATCAACAAATTTAACTAGGTTTAATATATCGGGGGCTCCAAGATTCCAAGCAACCATTAGGTGGTAGGAAGGAGATTCAAAACACGGTACCATTTTCGTGATATCAAATGATCATTTGGATTTTAGCAATGATGATAGTCCTAAATTTAGTAGTCCTGGAGAAAGCAAAATATATTGACTCATTTTCAAGTGAGTTCATCATGAGCTCTGAAAGTTTGGTTGGCCTGATGGCTCATATATGCTTCATTAGCAACAGTAGAGGTGTTACTCCATGGGTTCTTCTGGGTATATGGGTATAACTAATAGGGGTAGTTTCCCATATTTTCAGAAAGATTTGGAAATAGGAGGCATGCCCTTGCAGTAATAAATTAGGATTAAGTTATACACTACAAATGACCAGCCAGTGTAATACAAAAATATTTTAGTGAAGATATTTTACATGTTCTGAAGAGTTGAAACTTCTTTCTTCTGTCTTTCAAGACAACTAGTGTTTGGTGCAGAGCTTGCTGGCCTTGAAACCTTGCAGCTGTGTGTTTACATTATCACCATATCTAGCTTGGAAAGTAGTCCTAATGTATCAGCTGCAATCCTTAACATGGGTATATTTCTGACACTAAGATTTATTTCTCTAGGACATCTTCAAGAAATGGTATGACACCTCTGAATGACTGCCTGCAGTGAGTAATGGACAAGGTAAAGTATAATTAATTGAAACTGATTACCAAAAAGACAGTGAGCAATGAGGAGTAAGTCTTCCTTCTCCAGATGGGAATATGCTCTTCCAGAAGGAATATATAGGCAGTTTGGAGAAGTATATGGAAATGATTCTTTCTAATATTTTGGACTGAGACAAAAGGCAGGAAGACCTTTTATTTGCTTTGATTGATATGCTAACCATAGATCTGTTCTTAAAAGACCTTGTCTTATATTATAATTTATAATATTATAATCCAAAGAATGTTTTGTTTTTGTAATCTCTTCTGATGTTTGCCTCAAGACCATCTCACTTGTTCCATCTCTATCCTCATGCTTCATCATATTCTGAATTAGCATTGTATCCTAGATGTCTAGTAAAGAGCACTATTACATATCTCTCTAATTTGGACAAATCATACATACATATCCTTTTTTGGTTATTTATTTGAAAACTTACCTTTCCTTCAGAAAAGCATTCCTGCCCATTCTGGAATAATTTTCTCCGGCCTGTGTCTCCCATAGTTCCTTTTAAAGTGACATACACATCAGAGTTTGTACCTGACTTTGGGGCTGAATCCGTTGAGATATATAGAATATATTGTTTAACTAAGGACCAAAAAACAAAGAAAACAAAACCCAGTCAGTTAATAAGCATATGTTATAAATATAATGTATATATAAGTATATAATATATAAAAGGACATATAATGTATCCTTTATATATTATAAAGGAACAAGTATGTTTATTACTAGTTGTTAATTAAAGCACTCAGAGAAACAGCTAATTAAATTATTAAAACAAGTTAACTATGCAGCACACAAGAAATTACAGTGTTACATGCTGATATAACCTAGTTGGATACATGAAATATCTGCAATCAAACAACCAAACTCAGGAACTCCACAATTCAATCTTGAGATACAGATATCCTCTTCATTAGAACAATAAAAACAGATCATATATGTGAAAGAGATTTTGAAAGCTATGTTGGTCATCTTCTTGCTGAATATATGGATCTGTACTACAGGATAGATACTGTACAGTATTTCTTATAGATCTGATTATTTTTCTTAAATCCAACTGGCAAAGTTGAACACATCTGTTCCTGATGTTCCATTGTCAAATGCTTATCCTAAATTTCATGTCCAGATTTGGAGTTGCTCTCAATCAGTTCTGTCAATGAGTTCTGTCAATCAGTTCTAATCCTGCTTTCTGGAGCAGCTATTCTGGAGAACAGTTTGTACCAACATCTGAATAAGAGTCCTTTATATACTGCAAAAAATAGTTTCATTTAAATTGTCTCTTTTCTGGACTGTATATGTCTAGATTTTTCAAATGTTCCTTAAAGCATATATGGATAGATTTCAATGTACTAAAATGACTGGAAAAGACCAGCTAGTCATTTTTTGTACATAAAACTGGAATTATAGAATTTAATTATGGAATTAAAGGTATTACTGGCTGTCACTGGAGGAATCCCCATCAAAATAAATACTAATAATTATATTATAGTTTATAGTTTCTTTCACTGAATTACTAAGTTCTCTTAGTAATCAGGAAATATGCCAGGATTATACAAAGCTAGGCTTTGCTTTGATAAGGATTCATGCAAATCATCTTTTGACTCACAAAACAACCTGCCTTTCATTTTCTAAAACAGGGGTTTCCAGCCTTGGCAAATTTAAGATTTGTGGACTTCAACTCCCAGAGTTCCCCACCAGTCTTAAAGTTGCCAAGGTTGGAGACCCCTGTTCTAAATATACAGGGAAAAGCTGAAGCACATGTATGACATATACATGTAAGCGTTGTTGAGGAAATTGGAATTGCTGACAAGGCCTCCAAAGCAAAAAACAACTCATATCCCCTTTGTTCACAAGACAACTTTTAATGAAAATTATGTCCTGCCCTGTTAATTGTTTATCCAGCACTTGGATTGGCTTACAACAATGGAAATCCATTCTAAACAACACAATATAAGAAAAAGTCACAACAGAGAACACAACAAAGAATCTAAATCACAATAAAAAAAAATAGTCCAGTTATAACAGCAGCCTGATAGTCTTTCTGCTCTTTTTTTTCCTTGGAGTAAAATAGCTTTACCTATGGCAAGAATGCTGGCAATTACTGTTAGTGTTGGCATTACACAAAGAAAGAACCATGATTCAAACAGTCTAGTAAAAAAAATGACTGGAGCACTTTCTCCCCAAAAAGCAGAACCTGTAACTAAAAGTAGAATATAACATTTACTCTTCTTTCTTAACTGTTATTTGGCATCAGCCATAACATCTAGTATGTAATTTTAAGAATTGATGCCTAAGCTGGCTTACTATATTCTTTTCATTCCTTTTTTCTTTTTGTGTGACTTTTCAACTCCACAAAGGAGGCAAATGTCCTTTGTAAGCTTTTGTGGAGATTGTTTTGACTGTTTGATAAGTAACAAACCTGTTAAAAACCGGGTGCCAGTTATCAGAATGGGAAATTCGGCCACTGTGCATCCTTTATTATCTGGAAAATCTCGCCAACAAGGTATTTCTAAAGTTTCCTTATTCTTTTTATTTTGAAGCTTCACCTATAGAAAATAAAATAATAAACTAAGTGAGCAGAATCTAAATAAAATGTGTTTTCTTCCAAACAGTGTTGTTTTCCATTTCCTGCAATAGTATGGAAACTATATCATAATGTGTTGAATCAAGAATATTTAGAGTTTTACTGAAATCAATGAGATTTGTTATGACATGGAATTATTAAAAACCCATTTATGTATGGCTAACCCCAGATCATCATGTATATCTATGGAGAGATTTGTGAATTATAAGATTAAACAACATTTATGTAGAAGTATGTATTAATGCATAATTAAATTTTACCTCATGACAATGCCATGTTTCTCTGTCTGAGTCTTCTATTTCCAAGCGAATTTTGCAAATCTTATTAAACTTCTTATCTAGCTCCAAAGATGTCTGGTAAGTTTTAGCCCTTTTAAACGATCCTTTGGGAATGAAGACTGCAGCTGATGTACCTTTGTCATCACATACTGTCAGAATTAATTTAGAGTTGCCGTAATTGTCTGACATTTCCCTAGTTATAACAGTGACATCCCAAGTCCCTAGAAATCAACAAGAAATAATTTGTTTGCGATTTTACATCTGACATGTAAAAAATGCTTAATTGTTTATCAGATCTGTGGTATAATTTAGAAGTTTCACACATACAAGATAGATGGAATAATTGAGAGTTTAATTACATTGCCTTGTAGAGTCATACAATTGTATAATTTATATTACACTCATAGATAAATTATCTAGTAGTCCTGGGACTTTTTTTCCCTCACAAAAGTTTCTGAGGAAGACACTATTTTCATTTTATAGTAACTTTTAATTCAAAGTTAGAATTTAGCTACTAACAGAAGACTTTGTCATGGAAACCCTTGTTGCTATGCCCTCTGAATATAAATACAATGTTATGTTTATGAATGGCACCTTGCCTGAATTCAAAATTGCCTCACTTTGAATTAAAGATTTTCTCCAAGTAGAAATTTAACGAAACCAAATTAGCTTAATGAAACAAAATTTAACGAAACCAAAAAAGCATCAGCTGCTGCTTTTCTGAGCACATAGCCAATGAAAACATTCTAGCAGACTATATCTCTTGCTAGTTAAATTCTTTTATTTGCAACACCTTGTTTTAGCTAATCCCAATTAAAAGAGTACTTCAAATACAATGTCTATAGAGATTCTCAGTCATTCAGGTCATGGTTGTCCCAAAGGTACTTTTTTCAAAAGGCAACTGGACCTTCTTGGTTTTTTTTTGAAGATGTTTCACTTCTCATCCAAGACTAGATTCTTCAGCAGAAAGTCCAGTTGCCTCTTGAAAAAAAAGCACCTTTAGGACAAACAAATACAATGATTTTTGAGCATTTAATACAATGTATTTTTGAGTATATGTTCCAAAGAATTTATTCCTTCTAAAAAGGAATAAGAATATGAGTTAATATTTGTCTTTGGAGTAGTAGTGTTATCATTTCAATTAATCAAAACTTAAAGCACTATTTCCCAAATGTGACTGAGGGAAAGAAAGAAAACTCAGCTAGAACAGGTGAGGAAATAGCCTCAAATCCAACAGCCTTAGGTCTCACACATGGAGAATTCTATATTTTCTTTTCTCTCTCCATGGTGCATTCAATCCCCACATCTCATTTAAAACACTGATTATACTTTTTAATCTCTCCATGTGCTTATCTATTTTTATTTAAATATTATAACTGCATTACCCAGATTTACAAAATGCCAAGGATATACAGTTTGCATTAAAGTTATTGTTCTGATACACTGGTCTTTATTCTCAGTTGATCCAACCAGGAAAGACAAAGACGCATCAAAATAGAAGCTTGAAAGCATTTTATTGTATATATTACCATGAACATCTTTTGTCAGACTTTCTTTATTGGTTTTCCCAAGAAGCTGCAGTTCTTGTTTCATCTTTCCATCACCAACACCACTGTCCAACCATTGCTGGCATGAGAATACATACTGACTATCGCTCTTCCCCAATTCTTGGATCAAGATTTGGTCAAGGTACCATCCAGCTCCATAACCAGAGTTATTGTGTTCCACCAACACTGAACTTAACATTCCAAGATTAACTGCTTGGATAGCAAAGGTATTTATCTATTTTTGGATGGGAGTGAAGGGAGTTATTAATAGGTAATTAGGAAAAAAAACATATTAATAGAAATATAATTATAACATCCAATTATTGAAATATGATTATTTATTTATACACATTTTCTGATATTCTTTTGAAAACCACAAAGAGAATGCATAGGAAACCATAAAATTATGACATAGCAATACATCAAAATTAAGTAACAATAAAAATGAGATGACTCCAATCAATATCCATGCAGAAGGGCTTCCAAATATAAAATATGGCATATTATAAAAGATATGTCAACATCTGGAAAGAAAAATCACCAAAGCATGAATGAGAAACCTTTTTCTAGTAGAATAATAATCATTTAATAGTGGCAGAAGCTGAAAGCCTTAATATGAGATAATTTATCTTCAGACTTGCACATGGTTTAACGTTTGACTTCAAAATCAAACCAGTCGTGTTAGGGCATATATTTTAGGGTTGTACAGAATGGGTGTCCACAGGGGAGGCCAAAAGGCAAAATCGCAGCCCCAGCAATGTAATCAAAGCTCCATCTATGGTTTCTAACTTGACTTTAAAAAAACACACCCTATCTGGTAATAACCATATTATAAAGAAACAAAAGAAGCAAGAATCTCTCTCTTTTAAAATCATTTTGTGGAATGGAATAGTATAATAACTCTCAAGTCTATTCAGATTTGTTTGAAATGTATTACACTTCTTTTTCCACAAAAAATTAGCTAGGAACTTTTTAATGGACAGTTTCTGTATTTGCTTGTAGGAGTAAGTTTTTCTGTCTCAGTAAAGTCTTTGCCTTGATGGAGCATGATGAATCTTGTTGCATCACCTCAATGAAACAAGACAATGTGACTTCATCCTGGTGCATCCAAACCAACTTAAATACATCTATTTAAAAACATGACTTTTATAAATCTGATTAAATTTATGAAATAACAAGATGCTTTAAAGGAGAAATTCCATCAAAAGCTTATTATATAAGCATAACTGTAAAGTATCTTTGCCTCTTCCTCTCATTCTTGCTGTGATCAGGAAGATGCCAGTGGAGAAGGGGAAGATTTTACTCCTGGATCCCCATTGACCCAGATGGCCCTGGTTTGTGGATCTGGTGAATTTGTTGGTGGTTGACCTTGGAGGATTCCTCCCAACAAGATCTCCTTCAAGCAGGGGGCCCTTGTCCATCCAGAGCCGCAATGGCTCCAGCTAGCCATCTGGCGCTTGAGTAGGGATCTTTGAAAAGGGACAAATACTATTCCAGGGTGATTGCCATGATTTCCAGGGTGATTGCCAAGCCTCTAGGAGACTATCAACAAGGGAATGGTGAATTAACTGAACCAATTGGTGAAAGAGCTGAACCAACTGTATAGTCTAAGTCCAGCAGCAGTGCCAGAGTTTTATGTGTTTCTCTTTTAAAGGAACATTTGAATGCTTTCAATGCACTCAATTTCACAATTTTATGAAAAACAGAATCTGGATTTTCTGCTATTTTGGGAGGCTAATCCATGAAAAATATAACATGCCCCAGGTATCAAGAGCAAATCCTGACGACCCAATATATTGCCTTCTCCGAAAATTTAAAGTCACATTTAGAACATTAGGAAAAACTGTTAGAGAATGAATGCATATTATTTGAGAAAGAAAATGAGTAGATGGATAATAAGTAGCTTGGCACCATTGAAACAACCCTGGCTGATGTCTAAAAAAGTGAAGCAAATGATAGATCCAATTAATATCTAGATTACCACCATAATCCAGGACTTTTTAAAAACTGAAGAAAAGGCAATGTAAAATGCTTCCCTGTTCCCAGTAGCATGAATATATCTATGTTGTCACAACAAATTAAGTTTGATTCAAAGGAGACTTTTCTTCAATGAATAATTTTAGTCGTAGATTAAGACAAATTAAATAAAACCATAAGAAAAGAAATTGAAAATATTTTAACTTTTTAAAAATCAAATTTATGATCCTGTAAAATCTAAATATTAATATGATTACAATACTCTTCAGGAAATGTTACATTTTTCTTAGGAAAAAAGAATAACTTATATTTTTACCTTTATATATTTAGTTATCATCATACAAAACAGTTACCATGGCAAATGCTATCCTTAATGAGCAAGTATATGAAAATGACCAAAATAGGGAACAGGCATGAAAAAACATATTGAAAATAACTTGGAGCATTTTAGCACTTTTGAGTTTGTTATGGAAATTGTATATCCTGTTGTGCCAGTATATAGACTCATGCATAATATTAATTCTACCAATATTAATCTTTATTTATTCTTTTCCAGTTTCAGATCCCTTATTAAGCATATTATATATCACAGTAACATAGATTTGGGAAACAGTTGTCCAAGAGATACTTTGTTATCAACTGATACTCCATATTATGGAGGAAATTTTAGTTTTCATAATTCACTCAAATGAACTTTTATGTTGTGTCATTTTTATCCCTTTGTGGAAATGCTAGCATCTGAAAGACAAAAGCAATTCTTTAAATTTTCTGATTTAAATTTTGCTTCAACTAGATGCAAAGAACATTTCCTATTCATTTAACCTATTAAACCAAAAAAGCAGGTAGCTCCAAAGATAGCTCAAATGCTAGAAACCAGATTTGTTTGCTATGATATAATTATATTCTGGTTTTCTTTTACCAAATAACTTGCACTGGTGTCTGAATAGTGATCATATAATCACAGAGAGACTGAAGTAGCTGCACCTATGAAGGTCCATCATAAGTTCTCCTCATTCAGTGCCATTTTGGTTGCTTAATGAATAGTTGTTCATTGAGAACTATCTACACCTATAAAATAAGGGAAGGAAATGAAAATGATTTTTGCAAAGATGAATGGAAGTTTGGACATTGGCATTGGATCAATAATAGTTTGGAAACCATCATCCTAGGGAAGGGGTGTCAAATTCATGTCATCACAATGGTATCACATCATGTATCAGGACTTTCCCCCCCCTTTTGCTAAACTGGGCATAAGTATGGCCAACAAGTAACACAGCCAGCCTATGGGCCAGAAGTTTGACAGCCCTGTCCTAGGGGATAGATAAAAAATAGCATCTGAAAAAGTGTTTAAATGTCCTCTTAGAATCCTTCACTATAAGACATTCCAGAAATCTCTTGGGTAAGTAAATCAATTGCTTAGCTAATTTTACATTAATTTTTAATTACCAGAGACCTGTAATCAAACAGCAGGATGTTGTGTTAATTAGATTTGGTGTGACCAGAAAAGGGATAGATTAGACTGAACGTATCTCATTATATTTGTTACTCAGAATCTCTCCTGCTTAGCATTCAGGCTTTGCTGGTCATAATTTAGGAAACTGATAGAACAATCATGGCATCCTGTGTTGATAGGCAGACCAATACTAACTAAAAGCCATAGCAGTGTAATATGGGTGCCTCTCTTCTCCTCAACAATAGTTGTTCCATTAGAATTGCTACAAAAAGTTACCTGCACTGGGACTTTTTCAAAGAATTAACAGTTCTTTTTACTATAAAGCATTTTAATGACCTAAGCTTTTTAAAATGATAATGAAGATTTCATGACTTAGGAATTTGTACTACAGGTGCTTTTATAAATGCAATGAACTAGTGTGCATTGAAAACAGCCAGAAATCAGTTTTCATTGAAAGCAAATCTGTCTGGAAAAGATCTTGAGTTTTATAGTTTGAACTAAATCTTTTGTTGTTGAATGCATGAACATTAACAGATTGTTTTCATAACATTAAATACTTTCTCAAATACCCTTTTATCCAGGATTCTAGTTCTTGGATGATTGAGTGAGATAACTAGTTACTTGTGACAGCTTAAGCTAGTAATGATTTAGTTATGATTAAGCTAGTAATGATTCCTGGTATGATTTGATTGTTGATTGTACCCTGTAACTATCGTTAAGTGTTGTACGTTATGATTCTCGATTCTTAATGAATGTATCTTTTCTTTATGTATACTGAGACTATTTACCAGGACAAATTCCTTGTGTGTCCAATCACACTTGGCCAATAAAGTGTTCTATTCTATTCTATTTCTATTCTATTGTCCTGATTTTCTATTAATATATGGCATGTTTTGTGAGTGGTAGGAAGTGGTCTTTGTTTCCTTCATTTTGGCAATGAATAATTGTGGAGACCGGTATTCAGACATTCAGGATTCACTTCAGAATTTTTCAGATTTTCACAAAATGCTATGAGTGACAGGATTTGAGGCTGTAATACTTTTCTCTTGTAACAAAATTGGTTTGTTTTGGCACATGGCTGTTCTACATTCCAATAAAATATCTACAAAATTTCTGAAGCAAAATTACATGCATTCCATACTTACCTGACCCTTTTCAAACTGTGGACATGACTTTGAATGCTTCAGTTGTCTTTTGTAAGAGTCTCCATTCATTCCAAATAGCGTAATAAAGATATTTGCATCTGTTTCAGATGCAGGTAATGTTCCTGTATAAACACTGATTGAGTAAGTAATTTCTGTAATAGAACATCAGATGAAAGAACATATGAAAAGAAGCTATGTAAAGAAATAGAACAATCACTCACTTATTCTTGCATAGACTAAATGGTACTTAGTGCTAAGACATAAATCTAAACAGTGGTTCTCAGCCTTGGCAACGTTAAGGTATGTAGACTTCAATTCCCAGAATTCTTTGGCCAGCATGCTATACATTCATGTACAGACTAAAACTGTATATTAAATTCTGAGTTACTAGATCTAAAAAAGACCCCAGGAAAATGTAACACTTTAAAATATTTGACTAATTTTAAACAATTAAAAATTAAAAGAAGAAAAATTCCTCAAAACCTTTCTTTTGCTGTGCCATTGCTTGTAGCAAAGTATCTCCCTTGAGCATAGGTATAGTGAAATAAAATTGGTATGCATGTTTAGAGAACAATTCAACAATCTGAATTTTCAACAGCTCAGTCATCCTTTTCTATTCCAATAGAAGATAACATAGAAAATGTACATCACATTATAAAGCACTATCTGCTTTGAAGACTAAGATATCAGAATTAAAATGTTATGCATATTCATATTTCAAATCAGTATATACAATAAATCATAGCATACATTTCCAAGTCGGTGAAAAAGATCTAACACAAACAATTGATTCATACATTGTGTTAAGCCATGAATTGTTCATTGATATATTTGTTGATATATTTTCAATATTTTTATTGAATTCACTAACTTTATGTTAGGTTCATCCCATTATGGGCATAGTGTCTGAAGCCAACTGTGATTAAAAATCAACCCTGATACAGATGATAATAGTGTAGTGTGCTTGTTGTTGATAACTCAGTCATTCATAAATTCTTCTCTTTTTCCATTGTTATTCTGTATTTATTTATTTAACATGAAATCCCAGCTTAGCCAAATGATGATGATGTGTGTGTGTTTAAAACAAAATGGATGCATAAAATAACATAATGTTATGTTAACATCATAAGGCAAGACATAATTAAAAATGATCAAGGCTCCTCACAAACTGTCTTGTAGCATAAAAACTAACACAAAAAATAGGCTCCAAAATAACCTCCTGGCTCCTGAAAGAAAAGTCAGGCTTCAAGATCTTCTGGAATGCTTGTGTATGGGGGAGGGGAATGTCCAAATATTAGGGAAGAGGACAAGGCTGTTTCAAAGGATATGGCATGACAAAGAAGGCATACTTCATGGATATCATCAGTAGACATTGTTTCACGGAAAGATGTCAGAGTATGCCCACCATGCCAGAACAGGGGAATAGGCATAAAACAAAAAGCAGGTTTGTAAATAATCTGATCCAGTAACAAACAGCATCTTGAATTGACCTCAGAAACCTGCTGGTATCCAGTGCAGCTCACACAGCATTAGGACATCTCAGAATGCATCTAGTTCTTGAGTGCATTGTAATCGTCTAACCAGAAAGTTGATGAGGGCATAAATGACCTTGAGCAGAAGCTTCCAATCTATGAATGGGTACAACTGGCATATAAGACGACTTTAAGATAGCTGAGCATGTAGAATACTTACTATGCATTTTGGGATTAACTCCCTTTTCTTAGAATTCTGTTGACTCTGAGACCCATTTAGGCCTGCTATTACTTTCTTTTTGAATATAGACCCTTTCCTGGCTACAGTATGCATAAAAAATCAGAGGATTTTTTTTTGTTTTATTTGCTCGATGATGATATCATATATTATGAGAGCACAAAGAAAGATGATATCAAAATAAGAGTCACAGTATAGTTATAAATTAATGTTATCCTCTGTGCAAGTATCTGCAAGAAAATTGAAATTTTGAAGATTAGCAACTAATGGTGGATTTAACGGGAATCTATGGTCCCACAGACTACTTGTGATCTACAGCTCCAATTGAAGCTTCTCAAAATTCTCTAGACATTGTTTCACTGTCCCTGAAGATACCCTTGAGGTCTTTGAAATGAAAATTATTTCCTAACCAATGTTGAAAAATAATACAATATTAAAATACCATGAAATAGTAGTGAGAAAGCAATAGCAGCAGGAGTGAATGCAACAATTTTAATTTGTAATATGAGAAGTAGTGATAAATATAATCCATAATTTTTAAAAAAGGATCCTGAGGGGAAAAAAAAGCAAAGAAACACTAATCTGACTGGGAACAATTTTAATATTTTTTTTCTTTTGTATGGATAGGTAGGTAGAAAATTTAAGCAGCAAAACTGACATCTTAAGCTTTATATTGTCCCCTTTGCATTGTCCCCTTTAAAACTTTGTCTTAAATGGTATAGGGTCTTTTGCTTTAGAAGAAAGTTGGACTAGAAGATCTCCAAAGTCCCTTCTAATTCTATTATTCTATAGTCTATAATCTAATTTTTCCTAGTTCTAATGGGATTTAATGGGCAGGAATGCCTTAAAAACTTGCATGCTGAAGCACCATGACCATTTTTAATTTTCAGCTCCCTAAAAGTGCAAAAAAGAGCCTGAAAATACTATCTATAATTTTATCAGCCAGATTTCCTGTAGCCCTTAACTAGGAAGAAGGTTGTTTAAAGTAAAAAAGAAAAAAAAGGTACTCATTCTTACATGAAATAAAGAAAAATATAGCAGGGCCGGAAAGAGATTTTCAAGTACATTTCCTTCATCTGATTCAAGTGATCAAGTGATTCTGTTATGCCATAACTGATATATAATTGTTAGAAGCTAGGTACCTTTTTATTCTATTTTTTAAGCAAAAAGAAAATAGCTACCTAGCTGAAATCTGGTAGATGAGATTTAATTTGTAACACAATTCAGCTCTACAAGTTTGAGTGCCAGCTTGAATATCACACCTGTTTTCAAGAGGGAAAAATGTGCTTGATAATACAATTCTATAATTTCTGTTCAGAAAATCCAAGTGTTCAACGTTTCTTTCTAGGTACATTTAGATAAAATTACAGCCTTGATGATATTTCTAAGATTCTTGAACAAACTTGCACATAGCTATGACATCTGTCTTTTTTTAAAACGTGTTGCATTTTACCATTTATTTACCATTTATTATAATAGAAGTAGAAGCTATTTTAGATCTAATTTTGAACATATGATGTATAAGAGACCTTATTATTGAAATATCAATAGTGTTAAACCTAAGCTTGTTGTTTGGTGGGACAGATTTTTTCTATTTTCACATTAATCATGTTATAATGATTCAGGTGTATAATTCAAAATGATTTATGTCTTATATAAACTGAGAAACAATTTTTATTTCCTTTTATATTGTTTGTAGAATTAATAATACAACTTTTAATTAGAATCCTCATTGCACTGATTTTCATGAATAAAAGATGCAGTTTATTCAAAATTATCTGCTTTCCTTCTGAACCTATAAGATCATTACCACCAATTAAACTAGTATAAGGAAGGGGATCGATCTTTCACTTTGATCAACATTGATATTAGTTATTATGTTACAAAAATCATTTTGAAATATGATTGAATGAGGACTCATAGTTATGAATGAGTACTTTAAGCAACAGGACAAAATTATCTCTCTTTTTATAATAACTGAACAAACAGTATATAGATGTTATACTTTAAGCAACCAGTTTTGCCAATCTATTTGTCTCCCAGTTAGACTTGGAAGGAAATGTTAGTGTTTGATCATCTATGTAACTCTCTTTTTCAAAGAATTCTAGAAAGTTTAGCAACACTTAATCTGAAACCAAGGGGTCTTAATTACATCTGCACTTTACTTTCATGGAATGTAATGAAATTTCTACATTAGGCATTTTGGGGCAAAAATTGTATAGTCCATTCAAATCTAGTTAAATAAGATCTGGATTTAAACTAACTAGTTGTCTGATCTTGCAATTAAAAATTCATTCATTTCTAAGTAAGTATCATTACATTGACATCTAAATCCTAATAAATGATCAATGAAATTAAACTCTTGTTTAACCTAATGGTTTTGAAAAATAATAAAAAATTAAAGGTTTTTGCCCATAAAGAACATTTTCAGGTTTTTCTTTTTAAAAAATCAATATGTTGTAGAAATGGAATTGTCCAAAAATCATGCATAAATGTAATATCATATGATCAATAACATGTGACTGGAGAACAGCTTAAAACCGTCATGCCAACTATTTTCTTTCTTTTTTTATTAGATAGGTAATTCAAGGCAATAAACATACATAACACTCCTTCCTACTCCTGTTTTTTTCCACAAAAGTGTGACATAGATTGGGCTAGAGAAAATGACTGGCACAAAGTTACCCAGCCAGCTTTCATGCCTAAGGTGATTTCTAGGCTAGCAACTTAACTACTACATTACACTCTCAGAAACTGAAGCATCTTCTTCATCTATAGCAATTACCAATAAAGATATTGTATGAAATACATACTTTTGGACATATTTTCTCAAATATATACTTTGATGTGCAATCCTGAAAAGGACATGCTATGTCATCAATTTATTCCCCCAGTTATTTTATTTTTCATCCCTATCTGATATATCATTTTTGGCCTCCCTACAAACTTTCTCCCATGCCTGCATTTCTTCCTGGACTCATCTGTGCTACTATTCCTTCTCACATATGTTCATCTTTCATCAGTTTTATCACTTACTTTTTTTTTCATCCCTCTCTAAAATAGCATACAGATTTTTATCATTGAAGCTGCCTGTTTGGAGGAGTATTCTCCCAGCAACCATCAGGATGACTGCAATGCAGTTATCTGTAGCGTCAACACCTAAGAGTTGTCCTTGATGTCATGGTTCCACATTCCCAAGTTTGAAAGAAAGGGCTATACTATGATTGTCCAGCAACGTACCCTTGAGAGGAGCTTCATTTGGTCTGACTACTGCTAATTCCGTCACAGTTTCTGACCCATCTTCTTCAAAGAGCCATCGGTTTAAAGGATAAAATCCTAATTCTTCTTTAGTATCCAAGTCTTTCATCCGCACCTGCAGGATAACCACAATCACATTTGTTTTGGGTTTTTTTGTTTGTTTGTTTTGTTTTTGTCTTAATGAAGTAGTCTTGCATAGGTATAAGGAAGTAGGGACATGTACAGTAAGAGCCTTGACTTATGACCTTAATGGAACCTGCCTATTATGGTCATAAATTATAACGATCATTAAGCTGGTCATTCACATGATTTTATGACATTTTTTGTTGCAGTCATTAAGCAAATGCCATAGTTATAAAGTGATTGCAGGGATTGCAAAGGGAACATAAAGTGACCACAGGATGTAGGATGGTGGAACTACAGATTGGGTGCCTTGTACTTATGCAAAACTTCAGACATTCAGCAGCTGGGATGGTGGCAGCTGTTGACAAAAATGAAGTTTAAAGTTCTTCAAATCAGCCTTGTCTTGATGAAAAAAAAAATCTAAAAGAAGCCTTGTAAACATTTGGTTCAGCTTTAGGGTTTGTCTCACTTTCTTACCATATTTTTTCTTCCAGTGTGTTGTCAAACTGGAGAGGCCCACTTTCCAATTGCTACTTGAAAATGGATCTCAGAAAGTTTACATTTTGAAATTTACATTCATTATTATAATACAAGAAATGACCATTTTCAATTTTAGAAAAATAATTATTTCCTCATACAGTTGCTTTTTCACTTTCCTTTGCTCTCTCTTCTCCCTGGAAACCACCCTGCTTCAAATCATGGAACAGCTCTAATGGTAGGAAAAACAAATCTGATCCATGTATCCAAATGAGAAAAACACGATTTCTTGTTTATGTTTTGAGATATAGAAGGAAGGCTGTTCCTGTAAGTATTACATATTTATTCAGTTTTTTCTAGTACAACTCTGATACCTGGCTTCTTTAAAATGTTGCATAATGATAGACAAATAATAGTTTATGGAGCATATCATGTATTCGATGCAAGAAACAACTCTTTTAATATTTTACATGTGATCTTTACATAAAGCCTTAAGGCCCTGTCACACTGCCCAACGGATGCAAAACGTTTGTAAAAAGGACACAGCGGATGAGAAAAATGTTCCATCCGTTGTTTCCATTCCGCTCTCAAAAGGGGCCAAAAATTTGCCATTAACCAAAACGGATAACACAGAAAGGAACTGGAGGGGGGCGAGGGACGCAAGCGGATAGAAAACGGATGCAGAGCGGAAGCCTATGCGATGGGAGCGGATGAAGAAGCGGAATTGGGCACAGTTCCGCTAGCCTTTCCGGGGGACCTCAGCAAGCGACGCGGAACGGATTACAGCGATGAAGAGGCGAAACTGAGCAGATGAAAGCGGATGCACAGCGGAGCCGCAGTTGAAAGCGGATGCAGAGCGGAAGCCTAGCGGATGGCACAGGGACGGAAGTCTACGCGGATGCCAGAGCGTTCACTGCGCATGCGGGGGGGATTTATTGCGTCAGCCCGTGGATATAAAAGGGGGAAGGAGCTTGGAAAGTAGGTCACCATTCAGAGGAAAAGACCTGCATCCAGACACATCGAGTGCCTTGCCAGCCTGCTGCCTGCCTGCATGCCTGCCTGCCAGCCTTGCTGCCAGCCTTGGCTGCCTGCCTTGCCTTGCCTGCCATCCTCGCCTCCCTGCCAGCCCTTGCCTGTCATGCCTGCCTGCCAGCCTCCCTGCCAGCCTTGCTGTCCTGCCAGCCTTGTGCCTCCTGCCTGCCAGCCTTGTGCCGCCTGCCCTGCCAGCCTTGTGCCTCCCTGCCAGCCTTCTGCTAGCCTTGCCTGCCAGCCTGCTGCCCAGCCTGCCTGCCAGCCTGGCCTGCCAGCCTTGGTGCCTGCTGCCTGCCAGCCTCCCTGCCAGCCCAGCAACCCCCAACCATGGGGAAGAAGAGAAAGCCCTCAGCCTCTTGCCTGCCAGCCCTGGCAAGAGGGACAGGGCCACCTCCCACCCTTGGCCTCACTTCTGCTTTCTGCTGGGGCTTCTTGTAGCACGAAGGCTCACTCTTCTGCGGCAGGGGCTTTCTGCCTGCTTCTGCTTCTGGAGGAGCTGATGATGCTGCTTATGGCGGTGGGGCTTCTGCTCGTGCTTATCTCTGCTGATGATGCTTCTGGTGGGTGTGGCTTCTGCTGGTGCTTACTCCTGCTGATGCTGCTCCTGCGGTGGTGCTTTTGCTCTGGTGCTTACTCTGGCTGAATGCTGCCTCCTGGTGGTGGTGCTTCTTGCTGGTGCTTAACTCTGCTAACCTCCTCCTCGTTCCTGCTGGGGTCCTTAGCTTGTCTGCTGCGTGCTCTGACTTGCTAGTCCTGCTTATCCTGCTCGTGCCTCCTGGTCTTGCTTGTCCTTGCCTTGTCCTGCTGGTCCTACTCATGCTCCCTGGTCCCTGCTCAATGCTCGCTGGTCCTGCTGGGGCTCCTGGTGCTTTACTCTGCTGCTGCTGATCCTGGTCTGCTGGTGCCCTGGTGCTGCTGCGCTGCTGCTGCTGCTGGATAATGACGATCCTGCTGGTGCTGGTGCTGCTGTGCTGATGATGATTATGATCCTGCTAGTGGATGCCTGCTGCTGCTGATGATGATGATCCTGCTTGTTTTGCTTGCTGCTGGTGTGGTATGGAGGAGCAAAGCCCTCAACCTCGGAATCCCCTCTGATGAGGACCCATAATGGCCCTGCCAAGAGGGAGGAAGAGGCAGACGCGTGAAGGGAGAGGAGGGCAATATCCATTGAGGAGGAACACGAGGATGAGGTTTGCTAGAGTGCCCTTGAGAAGAGAATGACTTATCTGTGGTGGAAAGGGGACACCAGCTCTACAGGGCACCAAAAGGAAGCAGGCTGCTTGGAGAAGAGAAGGCAGAGAGCCTGGGCTAACCATAATTTGGGATAATGTGCTCCTCGGCTGGTGGAAGCACATGCCAACACCTGGTATGGGAAGCTGCATCTCAAGAAATCAGGCCAGGCCACGGTTAAGCTGATGGACATGAGAGGACCTATGTCATGGCCAGGTGCAGCTTCCCTGGAGGATGAGAAATCCGCCACCGGGAGCACCAGCAGCCCCTCTCATGACCCCCCTCTTTCTCTGGCAGCCTGCTGAGAGCCAGTCTCTTCCGCGGGCCGAGAGTTCAGGCTCCTGTCTCCAGGCAGGTTTCTGTAGAGCGTCCCATGACGGAGAAACCCGCGGCATGAAGCTCCCTCAAAGTTGTTTTAACCATGGCGGAGCACGTGGAGGACTCCCTGGTGCACGTGGGAGAAAGGAGATACGCGACTCCCACCACAGCCCTACTGCATCCACCCCCAGCTCCATCCTCCACAGAAAGGCAGAGAGCCAGACAGGAGGGGCAGAGCCAAACAACTTGTCTGCTG
>BHFT01050544.1:0-16112 GCA_004320025.1 Laticauda laticaudata
TTGTGTATAGAACTTGGTAGACTCCAAATATCTTAAACTGATTGGCTGAATAGGCCGTTCTTGGATTGGTCAGTTAAATGCCATTCCGATTGGCCCGCCTCATGGCAGGAACACTTGAACAACTGTCATTGGCCACAAGCCGCGAGCAAGCCAGTATAAGAAGGGCTGCTGCAGCTTGGGTAAATGTTCCATTACAAGTCACTATATTGTTTTAATAAAGAGCTATTTGTTGGAACCCAGTCTCGTGAACCTTATTTCCAAACGGAACACTATTGAGCCTGGTTTCACCCAGTCTATTTGTGTACCTCTGATTTTTCTTGCCTAGCTATTCCTGCCAGCTTAGTATCAACTGCAAATTCCCCTTCTATTCCCTCATCTAAGTCATTAATGAAGATATTGAAGAGTACTGGGCCTAAGACGGAACCTGGTAGCACCCCACTGCTGACTTCCCTCCATGTAGACTGAGACCTATTAAGGACTACATGTTGAGTATGGTTTGCCAGCCAGTTGTGAGTCCATCTAGTGGTGGTGCTATCTATTCCACTTTTTTCTAGCTTACTAAGAANTGGTCTATCTATTCCACTTTTTTCTAGCTTACTAAGAAGTAGGTTGTGGTCTACTTTGTTGAATGCCTTGCTGAAATCTAAATATATTATGTCCACAGTATTTTGCTGGTCCACTAATTTATTCACTGTGTTGAAGAATGAAATAAGATTGGTTTGGCATGATCTGTTTTTAACAAAACCGTGCTGACTGCTAGTTATTACTTTACTTGTTTCTAGTTGTTGGCAGATCTGATTTTTTATTATCTTTTCTAGTATCTTCCAGTATTGATGTCAGGCTGATTGGTCTATAGTTTCCTGGTCTTTTTTTTTTTTGAAGATGGGAACCACATCAGCTCTTTTCCAGTCCTCTGGTAGTTCCCCAGTGCTTCAAATGATAAAGCTGAAAAATATCACCCTCAAAAAAATCTAAAACAAATTTTTAATCTTGAAAATAACATTCAAAGTGTAAGGTTCAAAAAGAAATAATAAATAAATAAACAAATAAATTGAAAGAAAAGCTCAAACAGCCAGGCAGATTTTGGCATTGGATTAGTACAAATTTGCATAAAACCCAGAGTATGTGTCATCATTTCCATTTTGAAATGTATCAAAGAAGATATTCTCCTTCAAACTCTCCATCCTCTTCAGCTCAACCTCTCCTGTCCTACAGTGGGTTTTTTTTTTATTTCTGTACTTGGCCATCTGGAGAAATTATACTTGATAGTTTCAGCTCTTGGAAGGATCTTTTAATGGAGACTTATGAGCTTTGTGGATGATATTTTTAAGAAAACATTTTTCCAATATGAGCAAGAAAGAGAAGTGATGGGATATTCTTCATCGTTCACTTGAAGAGTTCATTATCTCCATTGCAGAGGAACTTAAACTTATTTCCTGGTTAGCCATTATACTTGACAACTAATGCTGGATGTGTTTATTTTTAGATCAATGGAGACAGCTAGAAGGTTCCTTGGGGAGAAAAAGAATATATCTTTCAGAGATTATGTTAAACTATCCATCTCAAACTTTTGTGAAGGTGGTAGACAGAAAATTTTGGAAAAGTTCCTAACAGTTATAGGCTGGCTGCTGGAAAGAAAAAGCAATCATTACTGAAAAAAATTATAGATTGAATCTTCACCAGGACCAGAGGTGTACTTTTCCAAGCTTTCAGATTCATGCTGGAGCCCATCTTCAGTGAATTTTTTCTACTGGAATATTTGTGCTATTTTGTGAGTCGCATTTATGTGGTGCTTTCTTATTGGTAGATTGGTGTGTTGGTGGCTGGCAATTGGCTGTTGTTTCCTTGTGCTACCAAGTTCTCGGCTCTTAAATACTTGATGAGCTGATAGTAAATCAGCACTCCTGTTGACTGACAAAGCACCTGTTTCCTAAGCTTCAATCATTTTCCTGGCACAGTCAACAACCTTAGTTGCTGCCAAATTGAATGTATTCAATTTCATAGATTAATTAATTCAAAGTATCGCATTGAAAATATTCAGAAAAATGCTATACTCTCTTATGTTGGTCTGCTCATAGTAAGGTTCCACTGTAATAGTTGCTACATATGTTCATCTCATTCGAGATTAATCACTGAATAAAGGTGTACATCAGAGCAGCCTCAGCTCAGCTTCAGAGACAGCTCTGAAGAAAATATGTAGCAGCTATTACAAAGGCATTTAGAAGGAAGGAGAGGAAGGGGTGAAAAAGAAACTCAAAACTGGACTGCCTTGATTCTTTTATGTATAAGGGAGGAAAATAGAGGAACTGTTGGGTTTTCAAAATGTTGTTATAATAGTTATCAATAAAATAGAATTCTAGTATTTATTATGGCATTTGTTTTTAGGTCTGGTCTTTCTCAAAGGGTTACATTCATACAATACATTAGCCAGGTTCTTTAAAGACCTGCATTTGTTCAGCAAAATAAGCTTGGTTCATTTTCAACTTGATTAGTCTTTTGTTATGTCAACCCAGCCTCTGGTTCAATTATTCCACAAACTTAGAAACTGAGTTAATTCAGTCACATGTTAAACATGTAGAATGAACCATTAGTTTTTGAACAGAAGTACAATTTAACTGGTTATAGTTAGAGAAACTCTTCATAGTTTTTTAATAGTGCTCTCCCTCATGACTTCTTTCTTGAAATAACAGCAAACCTTCAAAGACAATACTGTCTGAATCAATATTTCTCAACCTTGGCAACTTTAAGATGTGCAGACAGAATTCTAGAAGTTGACAGATTTCTAGAAGTTGAAGTCGACACATTTTGAGGTTCTCAAGGTTGAGAAATACTGTCTAAATCCATCCTGTTTTGTCAGTCATTCCATTACCAACTTATCTCTGTTCTCTTGGGCCCCACTTTTCTCCTCCTTTTTTCACCTGAGTGCTTTCCAATGAGAAAATATTTCCTATAAGAAAGTTCAGAGAATTGTTGATATATGTCCTACACTCAGCTTCTTCTTTGCAAGAGAAAAGAACATGTTGAAAAAGAGTAATATGTTGGACTGGATGTGCATAGGACAGGATGCTAGAGAGCCAAATGCAACCATAGGCTGTCACAATATTGGTTTGAAAACTGTGAAATTTTAATACACTTCATAGGCTGTTGCTATTTCTTCTGCTGCTGTCACATCATTATTATGTTTATTAGCATATAGACAGCATGATTTGCATTGATTTAAAGACATCACAATTGCAAGGCTTCTGGACAAATAGCATCATTTTGACTTGACTGTCCAATTAAAAAAAACAAAACACTTAGAGCCAATTGATTAACTCAGTATGTCTTGGTCACATGGGGAGGCTATGCATATACAAGAGCCAGACTGTAAATCCAGTGGCTGAAACCCACTACATCAGCAGGAACTACTATTGCAAAGCACATCAAGGATAATAGATGGCAAGTAGGGGGGAAAAACCCAGTTTACTGAATTGGATGTGTGAATAATTTACAAATAATAGTGAACAGCAATATCAGTGTTGGCCTTGTATTAAGTAATAAGTCCATACTTTGAAGCAGTGCTTTGATTTCACAAAGCTTCAGTTCAATCATTCCTGCTTCAAAGCTCAAATTACATTCAGGAGCTTTGAAGCGTTTAAAAAAAAATGTACTGAAAATTTCTGAAGTTCTTTGTAGATTTGATGGGCCTTTTGTTTTACAGAACTTCCATAAATATAGGGAGGAGCCTGAGTAGAGTGACATAAATAGCTTCCAATCATTTAATCACCTGCTGAAACTCAGGACCTGACACCATGTTTCTGTAGTGAAAAGACTAACCTCACATTGGACCTGGGACTTCACCTTTAATTTTATAATAATAATACTTTATTTGCAGTCACAGACCAAAACACAACAAAAGAAGAACATGGGAAAATTAATCATGAACAATTGGTCACCAAAAACTTGTCTAAGGGGAATTACAGCGTTCTCCTCTGATGGTTACAGCTCTTAAAAAAAAATTGGAAACCTGAGAAGTGATATATGAGGAGCCATCCCCTAGACAATATAAGAACAAATTAGTAACATTGGGTCTAGAAGGGTCTGTTTCAAGGAGAGACAGTAACTTAGATTTGCCTGCGTTGTGCATAGGGTGTTATAAAAGGACATGCTCCACAGTTTCAACCTCAGCTCTGTCACAGGGGCATAGCTGCTAGTTAATCGGGAGCCCCACCTTTAATCTTGTCATCCTCAAATCTTAATTTTATTCCATGGAATGGTAGATTTGTGAGCAAGATGTTAACAATACCATTGAAAGGCCAAGTCAACTCCTATCTATAAGAGTATTTATTGATCTATTTGCTCACTGCATTGGATTTTTAAGGCTGCCCAATCAACAGCATATGGGACCTATTGAAACAGCCATATTACAGTAGAAGAAAAATCAAATAAACATTCCAGGCAGTGGTGGAATTCAAATTTTTTTTATGACCAGTTTTGTGGATATGGCTTGGTGGGCATGGCAGGGAAGGACACTGTAAAATCTCCATTCCAATGATGGGATTCAAATTTTTTTTACTACAGGTTCTGTGGGCATGACTTTGTGGGAGTAGCAGGGGAAGGATACTGTAAAATCTCCAGTCAGAGGTGGTATTTGCCGGTTCTTCAAACTACTCAAAATTTCTGTTACCGGTTCTCCAAAACTGGTCAGAACCTGCTGAATACCACCTCTGTTCCAGTCAGAGGTGATATTTGCCAGTTCTCCGAACTACTCAACATTTCCGCGACCAATTCTCCAGAACTGGTCAGAACCTGCTAAATACTACCTCTAATTCCAGGGAATTCAAAAATTAAAATAGTCATAATATGCTGATGTTACATGAGGGCCATGTAGGGTGGATTTTGTGATACTTGCAATTTGAGTTTTGTAATACTGTCATACTGGCTAACATGGTTTTTTTTAAATTTGCTTTTTTCACATGTATTGGTAATAATGCGCTATAGGCCTTAACCTTAAAAAATAATGTAAAAAGCCTTTTGAAAACCAGGACTGGAGAAAAAAAAAACTATAAAACAGTTGTTTTCAGCTAACAATCAAAGCAAATATTCAAGCCCAGCATTGGGAAGCATTGAGAATGTATCTTATCTATGCCCATTCTGATGTTTTTTCCTTGCTAGAGTTCCCTTTACTCTTATTCAGAATACAAAGCTCTTTTCTATGGTCATGCTCACATATTATTGGATGCTGTAATTCTTATAACTGAACACGTTATTATTTTTAAACCAATCAACTTTTACTTTAAAGTTTCCTTGTTGTGCTTATGGTAAAGGAAACCTAAGTTATTTTTCTACATTCTGTCTCCACCTTCAGAGAGATACACCGCTTCACCATACTACTCTAATAAATTGTCTTTAAATCAGGGGTCGCCAACTGTTTGGACCTCAGGGACCACAAACTCATAATTTTAGATCTCAGGGACCACTAACTGGCTTTGTGGGCATGGCCTAATTTGTGGGTGTGGCTTGGTGATCATGTGACTGGCTGGGCATGGCTTGTATGTAAATATTATAAATATTTATATGAATATTGATTTTTTTATAAAAAAATAGCAACTTTTACACAAAATCAGGCAAAGCAGGCAGGCAGGCAGATTGAGTTGCTCACAGAATCACAGATTCATTCAGAAATCTATCTATCTGCCATTGGCTAGCTCAGTCTGTCATACAAAATTTGCCTGCAAGCAAACTCACAAAATTAACTCAGAACACACCATGTATGTAAATATTGAATTTTTTATATAAAAAAGCAACTTTTATCCAAAATCAGGCAAAGCAGGCAGATTGAGTTGCTCACAGAATCATTCAGTGATCTATCTGCCATCGGCTAGCTCAGTCTCTCAAATTTGCTTGCCGTGAGTCTGCACTGAATTTGCTCGTAAGCAAACCTTCAGTTCTAAGAGAGGTTCAGCTGTGCCTCGCAAGAAATCAAGATATCCAACCATTTCCTGCTTCCGAACTAATCTAAATCTCCTGGCACAGCAGAACAGATGATGATCAGAAAAAAGGAAAAATAGCAACTTAGCAGACATGATTGCCAGGTAAGGAGTGAGTGGGCGGGGAAGGTTCCCATGGGCCAAGTGGGCAGCACAGCCTTGTATTTCTGCACAGCCTGGGTTAATTGCTTTGGGGGTTTGTGCTCTGGGAGTGAGATTTCTCTGTGGCCCACCAAAATTTTCTCATGGCCCACAAGTAGGCCGTGGCCCACCAGTTGGCGACCACTGCTTTAAATTATCTTCTGACTCAGTTGCTTATTGGCAAGAGAAGAGTCTAAGGTCAGATTTGGCTACCAGTTGCTAGAGTCCATGATGCTGTCTGCTGGAAGAGACAGATCATTATTTGACATAAGCAAAGAAACCAAGAACTTTTTTTTCAGAATACTGAAATGAGAGCAAACAGAATGCAAGGCCCAGAATGCAAGGCAAAAATCCAAAGAAACTTTAAAAGCAAGGTTCGATCTAACTTATAGAATATTTTGAAAATTTACCAAAGTATTGTACTATAGCCATGTACAAATGGCAATCATGTAATTCTGCAGGACACTGCACCATCATGCAACATGCCTATTGTGTCAGATGAATCAGAGGCTGCAGAGGGGGTGCCTGGCAGTGGTGGGATTCATTTTTTTTTACTACTGGTTCTGTGGGTGGGGCTTGGTGGGAGTGGCAGGGAAAGGATACTGTAAAAACTCCAGTCAGAGGTGTTGTGGTTAACTGGCAGCAGGTGCGGACAGATGAGGAGAGTGAAGACTCAGATGAGGGGCCAGGACCATTCGGGAGTGGACTGCTGCCTTCAGAGATTGTGGGGGCTGGCAGCAGTGATGAGGAGATTCCTGAGGAGCCTGTACCAAGTGTGCGTATGCACAGGATTGCTCGTAGGAAAGGGCAGTTACAACAGATGCGCATATGCACACAGAGGAGAGGAGAGCAACAGAGAGCTTGGAGAAAATGAAGAAAAGGAGACATTAACAAGCCCCTTCCTGGCTGAAACATAAAGAGGAGGGGTGTGGAGGTACTGGTAGACAACTGTTCACATTACAGGATATTTCCTTCTGTTGGATTTCCTTGCCAGGATTTCTTTGCCAATACCCAGGTTGGTCAGGACTCTGTGTTGGGATTGAACACTCAATTACCATAATTGAGCCTCCCTACGGAGAACTCAGAGACATTGCAATTAGCTAAGCTGGTGTAAGCAGAGACTGCTACTGCTTGTTGAAACATCTATGGACTTGTTACCTGGATTTTTTTCCATGAATGCAGCTTATTCCTGCCTTGTTAAATAAAAAGGGGTTTTCCTCACAAGTAAGCAGTTGAGTAGTACTTGCGAAGGCTGGATCAGAATAATGGCAAGGGCCTAAATTTTGATTACCTGATTGTGAATATGCTTCCACAGTTGTAGGCATGAGGACTGGATGTAATCACTTTTTTCAGTGCTGTCAAATGGTTGTAAGTTGTGGACAACCTGAACTCAGTTACTTGATCAAGCCCAAGGTAAAACAAATGCACAAAAATTATCTAGGTCTGTGATGGCGAACCTATAGCATGCGTGCCAGAAGTGGCATGCAGAGCCATTTTACTGGCATGTGAGCTGTTGGCTGGAACTGATCCACCATGCATGTGTGCATGCCCCCCCACCAGCCAGCTGATTGTTGAATATCTCCCAGGCATTCATGGGGGGAGATGCGTGTGCTGGAGATGCTCACACATGTGTAGAGGTGCACAGCATGGGTGTATGTGTGTCACACATACATGGGTGTATGTGTGTATTGCAGTACGGGGGCAGGCATGTGTGTGCACAATTTCAGCACGTGACAATGAAAAGGTTAGCCACCACTGATCTAGGTGATCTCCAATAAAGCTAATATTAATTGGCGAGTTCCCCCCTATTGTTGCAACTACTAATTTTCAGTTACAAAAAATATTCTACATTGTTTCTGTTTCAGTTTTTTTTAAATTAAAAATCCATCTTCTCTTGCAAATATACTTTGCGCTTCCAGAAAACCACTTGAGATGACATCGAGTGGTTTTCTGGACATCGAGGATATAAAAACAATAAGTACCAGAAGGGGTCAAGTTGATGACTGAGATTATATTACAAAGAGAAATAAAATAAATAAATGATCCTAAATAAAATGAGAGGAAAGAAAAGGAACTGACAAAACTAGTCCACTAAAAGTTAAACCTTCAAAAAAAAAATGTAAAGGAAAACAGGAGAAAAGGCTGAATCTACCTGCTCTTAAGTGAACAAATCTGCCTGTAGCTTCCAGATCAGAGAATGCTTTTACAATGATAATCAGAGACAAATAAAAGTATAGCTAAAGAAAGAGGAGAAAAAGCTTTGTCTCCATTTGTGTTGCTGCTAAATGTTTCTCTAACCTCAATTGCTAGACTCCCTGAGGAGTTCCAGAAAAAAATATTTTTTTCCCTCCATTCCAAAGATTAAACATGTCTAGATGGTAGTAACCCATTATTTGTAGGACTGTCACAGTGAAGAGGGAATCAACCTATTCTCCAAAGTACCTGAGGACAGGAGAAGATGGAACTGATGGAAACCTTTCAAGACAATATCCAATCTAGATCTAAGAAGAAATTTCCTGACAGTAAGAACAATTTCCTGACAGTACGAACTTCCTGATTCCTGAATTTATGGATGCTCTGTCGCTGGGAGTTTTAGAGAAGAGTTTGGACAGCCATTTGTCTGGAATGGTATAAGTTCTCCTGCTTGAGCAGGAGGAGTTGGACTAGAGCAGTACTTTGAGTAATTTGAATAATGATAGTTTTTTAGGAAAAAAAAATCTATGAAAAGATTTAAAAAAGGTTTAATATGGATTTAATCCTAATATTTAAACTCTTAGACTACTTAGTATCTTCTAGTATCTACTATTCAGGTCAAAATCCATTTTGCTCCATACAGCAGATTCTTTGTTCCTTGTAGCAATGTGAATCACCTTGCTAAGATACTTCAAGTTACTTCAATCCAGAAATTCCAGTAGCCATAGCAAGTTTTTTTTTCCCTTCCACTTAGTTTCACATAAGCTGAATCTTCTTCCATCAGTTACACTAGCTGAAAAGTGCTGAATAAAGTGCGCAGAATGAGATGAGGTAAAACAGTATGGCCATCTCATTTTTAGAAGTTTAAGGGACAGAGTATATTGCTTCAGGAAGAAGCTTCAGAAGGTTGATTGGCCCAAACTGCCAGCAAAACTGAACACGTTTCAAGTTTTAAACAGATGTAATGGTAATTCTGGCTGGCAATTTTAATTATTGCAATCCCAGAATATTTGAAGAATGTTGTAAATGAAAAAAAAATTGGGTAAATATCATAGGAGGGAGGTACAATTCTGCAAATGCTATATATGCAAATAACTGTCAGCTCTTGTCTCCCAGCAGCTCTTTTATGAATAATTTTATGGATCTATATTACATTAATGAATGAAATTTCAAATTGTGTACTTTGGAAATATAAGTGCAGATCAGTGAAATTCATAAGACTGTGACAAATTGTCAAATTACTGGTGATGCTGGTAAACTGGTATAGAACTGGGAAGAATAAGCTTAGCTTTGTCAAGGAAAGCTTGCTTGGTGATTTGCAGCTAATTACTTTATCTCAAGCTCAATCTTTCTTACAGGGCTTTGCGAAAATTTGGAGGAAGAAGGGCTCTATCAATTGTTTAGAGATGCAGGAAGAAATGCACACTAAAATTGTGACAAACAAACAAGCTCCTGTGTGATTGCTCTTGTTTCAGCTTATCGTGACTACCATTGCTGATGAACTGGAATAACACGCCCTGTTGCAGACAAGATTCAATTGGTAATCCCAACCATCTTTTCTATATAGGGAATATTGTATTATTTTGTGCTTTATCCCAAGTAAGAAAATGTTTTGAGGTAGCTTTAGCTTTAACTGTGGTGATTAGTGAATCACATTATCAACAGAACTGTTGGTCATCAAGGAGAAAACTTTCACTAAAATTCACATCCCATCATTGAGATGCTTATCTTTCATCTATTTCCCCTGGTGTACTTCCTTCTTATCATTGAAACCTACATCGCACTGTCTCCTTTGACCAAGAGCAAAGTAGGAGAAACTCAGTTGTGGAAAGAGTAAAAAATGGCACCAACCATCAATTGCTTATTTGTCTACCACATCTGCCTCTGTGTGATAGTGAATTCACAAAGCAAACTGGCATCTTCAATAAGAGGCTTCTTGGTTTGAGTCACCATTATGACAAGAATCAGAATAGAGCTGGAAAGGACCTTGGATGTCTTCTAGTCCAGCCCCCTACTGGAACTGATAAGAACTGAGTTCTTCTGGAACTGATGATGCCTTTTATCACAAACTCCAAGAATGGCAAATATTTAATAAACATTAAAAGTAAGATTAGGATCCAAGAGAATATAATGCAATATTTTTATTTCTTTTATTAATCAGAGGTCTGAGAAATTCATTTTTGGAGTTAACAGTTTCCCATTCTTGCCATGCTGCATTGAGTCTGAACAATTTCTGCTCAATTCAAAACTAGTAAACTACTTAAGCCATGTAAATTTCTAGCTACATATGATCTAGTTAACTGGATATATAGAGCTGCAGGCTACACTATCCTCATGTAGAAGACTTAAAGAGATAGCCGTAGCAATAGCATTTAGTCTTACCATATATACCACTTCATAGTGCTTTATAGCTCTCTCTAAGAGTCAGCATATTGCCCCCAACAATCTAGGTCCTCATTTTACCAACCTCGAAAGGATGGAAGGCTGAGTCAATCTTGAGCCTTGAACTTAACAACAATGATGGCCATATCTTCTTTAACCATAATTGCTTACTTTAAATTATACACGCTGACAGGGAAGAAACCAAGTTCTTTAATTGTAGTCTCCAGAATCCTTACTGGATATGATTTTTTTTTTTTAAATCCAGGATTGATTTTCCTGATTCTCTTGGTTCACCTTTTTATATTTCAGAATCCAGACTATTTCTCCTGTTTGGAATCCTAGAAAATCTAAGAAACCACCACGAAATGGCCAGCTCTGCAAATGTTCCTTCATATTACCTCTAACATTTATCTATGAATCCTGATTTGGGACCATTACTCACCTCACTGATGAGCCAGCCTGTACATTGCACCATCAGATTAATTGTATCAACATATCCAACTTCACTTGCAATGTCACTGCTTTATCAAGGGTCATGCTGTCCAGAAAGACAGAATAATTGGCCTCTCTCTCATCACAAGAAAAGCTACAGTGTTGATTGTTTCCTTTGTTTACAGAAAATTGAGGATGGCAGAAACAATGTTTCACAGCCAAGAAACCCACTTGGGCAACAGATGATAGATATCCAGCTCAATCAAATCTACTACAGGAGTATCAGTTCCCGGGAAGATGTTTGGGGAAAAAAAATCCACACAGAGACTTCATCTCATACCAGACCATTTTGATTTTATCTTCTGGAAATAATTTCTTTTGATGTAACCTAGAGCAGCAGCTGTGGCAATTAAACCCTTCAATTTTTCTAACTGGGATTCTGAAATGTTAAATGAAAAAGGTTATTTCCCCATCTCCCCCGGCCATGACAAAAATCCAACTGAAAAACTTTTATAGTGGGGAATCATTGTCTCCTACTGGATTCCAAAGGATGGCAGGGGAAGGCAAGATAAAAAAAGAAGCAGCAGCTTTTAATTTTTCATGACTGAGCTAAATACAGGTAGCCCTTGAATTATGACCACCATTGATCTCCAAATGTCTGTTGCTCACTAAGACAGTTAAGTGAATTTTGCCCCATTTTATGACCTTGCACAGCCACAGCTGTTAGATGAATCGTTGCAGTTGTTAAATTAGTAACATAGTTGTTAAGTAAATCTGGCTTCCCTATTGACTTTACTTGTCAGAAGATCACAAAAGGTGATCACATGACCTCAGGATGCTGCAACTGACATAAATGTGAAGCAGTTGCCAAATGTCCAACTTTTTAAAATATAAATTTTATGAATTACACATTAAAACATTGGACACAGTGTAACCGTCCTGCATCGTCTTTGCCTTCCATACTAAAATATATGATAGGTATCATATATACATTGTTACCTTTGTACAATTGGTCTATCCAGTATATACATTTATAAAGACATCATAATCATAAATAATAGAAAGAGCCTTGGTGGCGCATTGGTTAGAGTACAGTACTGCAAGCTACTTCTGCTGCAGCCTGTTGCCTACAATTGGCAGTTTTTGAATCTCACCAGGCTCAAGATTGACTCAGATTTTCATCCTTCCAAGGTGGGTAAAATGAGGACCCAAATTATTGGGGGCAATGTGTTGATTCTGTAAACCGCTTAGAGAGGGCTGTAAAGCACTATAAAGTGGTATATAAGTATATATTAATATAGATGATATCATAGCACATGTTATTGCTATTGTTGTCATCTCATCTATATTAATTTTTAACTTTTGTCTTATCCAATTATATTCTGTTGTGATTACATACATAATTTAAATTCTCCATTCTCTAAATCCTGGTTATTTATTCTGGGTCTCTCCTCTCCGTTTCAACCACTGATAAAACTTATTCCATATCTCATCGTATTCTGTCTCGCCTTTATTTTTCAATTCCAACATCTATCCATTTCAGTGCAACTCAGTATTTTCTTAATCACTTCACATTCTAAGGGAGTTTCCCTATTTTTCCATTTTTTCCAATGGACAAAGACCATGCTTGCTGCCATTTCATATGTATTGTTAAATAAGCCACCCCCTTTACTATATCTCTCATTTGTGATTCTTAAAAAAAATAATTCTGGTTTAAATGCTATTTTTCATCCAATCAGCTCTTCCAACCATGTCTAAATTTTTCGCCAATTTACTCTTTTGCAAGACCACCACATATGATATTACATGCCTGGTTCTTGATTGCATTCCCAAGAATTTTGAACAAATGTCAAAATTTTGATCACATGACCATGGGCATGCTGCAACAGTCATAAGCATGAAAAACACTTTTTCCTGTGCCATTTTAGCTTTGAAAGATCACTAAAGAAATGATTGCAACTGAAGGACTGTTTGTAATTAATATTTTTACTCTTTGCAGCAGATGCAATTCGATAGTTGTGAATACAATGCACTGAATCCAAATTCTACTTCAAATTCTCTAATTTCATACAGCTAAGTCTTAATTCAGTTATTACCTGGGATTGGCAGAAAGGTCCCAGATATGACTTGTTTGATTAGAATATTTACTGCAGACAAGACTGTAGTCCCAAAAACCACTATTAGTTATCCACTGCATTGTAGAAAAAAATCAGATATTTTATAGATCTGCAGTGTGTTCCAGAGCTTCAGTTGGAAGTTTCCTTTTCCCTGACACCCTATTTAAAATTAATGGATATTTGATGGAATGACTGGTCACTCTGAGATGGCTATTCTCTCCAGGGGTAGGCTTCAAAAATTTTAGCAACCATTCCTCTGCCCCATTGTTGGGTGGGTGTGGCCGCAGTGGGCCTGGCCTAATCAGCGTCCTGCACCACAATGGGGGGGGGGCATTTTCATCCTCCCTGGGCTCTGGATGCTCTCTGGAGGCTGGAAACTGGCCTGTTCTGGCCTTCTGGAGCCTTTGGGAGACCCATTTTTCACCCTTCCGAGCCTCTGAACAGGCCCTGTGGGATCCAAAATGAGCTGTGTGGGGACTCCTGGGAGGGACAGGGTGGGGTGAGCAGGGCCAGACAGTGGTTGGATTTGTCAGCACCGAATGGCCTAAAATTAGCTACTGGTTCATGTGAATTGGGGCAGATCGGTAGCAGGTCACCCCTGATTCTCTCATTCCCAGACCTTTAAACTGACCAGAGAATTAAGGCTAGGTCCCACTGGCCGATGGATGCAAAACGTATGCAAAAAGGACACAGCGGACAAGCAAAATTTCGGGGGTGCTCCATCCGTTGTCATCGGTTCCAAAAAGTGGCAAAAATTTGCATAAACAGAATGGAAAAGAAAGGAAAAGAACGGACGTGGGTAGTATGTAGTGGGGATGTTAAACGGATGTTCATAGGAAGCCTAGAGGATGTATATAGGATGCNAGATGATAAATGGACATAGAATGTTTGTTGCTCGTATGTCACGGATTTTCATCGTACACAGCGGAAAGTTCATCCGTTCACAAAGTTTTGTGCAGCTCAAAACTTCTTGAGTGGATGAAATCTCAATGGATGGATGCTCAAAGGATAGAGCATATGAAACATGTATGCAGTGAGTACACAACGGATGCATAGCGTTTTCCAACGTTTTTTAACGTTTTACATCCTCTTTGCATCCTTTGGTGCAGTGGGACAGGGGCTTAAGGGGAGGAGGAGTGGAGATAAAGAGAGTTGTTTTGGCTAGGTGATTCTTCATCCCATGGGAAACAAGCTGTCCTTGCTGGGACCCCTTGAGGTGGAGATTTATGACATCAAGCAATGTTGAAACCTCCACTTACCCTTAAGGTGGAGAATTATGACATCAAGCAATTTATGACATCAAGCAGTATTGGAAAATGTGATTTTGGGGGGTTGTTTCTAACTTGTAATATTGTGGGGTAATTCCGGGTTGTGTCAGATCCAGAATTATCATGGACTTTGCCAATTTGATGCTTTTATTAATAAAATAAATCTTTTTTGAAGATGGACTTTGTATTTTTCTTTTTAAATAGATTTCATCACTTGAAAACCTGACAGTGTTGACATAAGTTTGATACCTCTGCTGTAGTGCATTTCTCCTGAAAATAGAAAATATAGAAAACTATTGGCAGAAAAAGACCTAATGTTCCATTGAGTCTGCCCTTTTTTTAGAAAATTATTTATTAATTTTTGAATAATTATTTTAAAATTTCATTTATTTTTATTTCATTTTTTAAATTTTGTATTAGATGACGGTCATGTGTTTATCCCAAGCATGTTTAAACTCGCTGACTGATTATTGTCTCTAGAACTGAACAAAGTAATCCAAATGGGGTCTCGTTAAAGCCCTACGATGACTCAGAGGTTACAAAAGCTTGTCAGCTTGTCAACAGGCCATGTTCGAGACCTGAAAGCCATGTGCCATGTGACAGTGGGAACTCCCTTTCCTTGCCTCAGCTCCTGCCCACCTAGCAGTTTGAAAGCATGCAAATGTGAGTAGATAAATAGGTACCTCTTCGGTTGGAAGGGGACAGTGTTCTTGTCAATTGTTGAAACAACTCTAGTTGAAGCCATATTTTTTCTTGCTTTTTTTAGTTTTCTTGCTTAGTTGCCATACTGGGTTTTTTTTTTGGGTGGGGGGGGTGGAAGCATAGAACATGACAATTCTATGCACTTCAGCATAGAGTCATGCTGGTCACATGACCATGGAAGAGTTTTCGGAAAACACTGGCTCCCTTGGCTAAGAAATAGAGATGAGCACCATTCCTAGAGTCAGACATGACTGGACATGGAAATCCTTTACCTTTGTAATGGGATTAGGACTTCTTTTTCTTTCTGGTGATCCCTTTAGGGGGCATCTCACAATTTTGTTTTCCTTCACAACTGCTTGGTCATACTCTCTGCTCATTTTGCAATGATCTGCTCTGAGCATTTCTTCTGTTGTTCCAACCAACACTGTACTCGCGATAGTGTACCCTGCCAGAGGATTCTTTTTCCCTGACTGCATGATCTTACATTCAAAAACACTGAACTGCAGTTTCCACCATTTTGACCAATTTTACTGCAATGCCAAATCATTTTCCCTGTTACAGATACTCCCAGGGATGTCAAATCTATCACACACCTTTGTGTCCTCAGCAAATAGTCCTAGTTGGCCTAGCAATCCTTCTGCTATATCACTTATAAACACATTGCACAGAACAGGAGTTTAGATGGAGCCTTGTGATGCACTGTTTGTGACTGATGGAAAGATCAGGAAATAAGTGCTGTTGTTAAATCCATAATAATCAAGGTCAGAATAATTTTTTCCCCCAGTTGCTGCCACTGTGATAAATACTGGAGGTCAAAAATATCTAAATGCATCTGTTTTGGAAAAAAAAAAAAACAGGACGAAAAATCTATAAATCCTTCTCAGTTGAGTTTCTCAGTCATAGCATGG
>BHFT01050547.1:0-11908 GCA_004320025.1 Laticauda laticaudata
GGAACATTTTTCTCATCCGCTGTGTCCTTTTTACAAACGTTTTGCATCCATTGGGCAGTGTGACAGGGCCTTTAAGTCAATCAGAAAACAATTACTTCAAGTTATTGCTGCTAAAGATGGCTCTACAAGTTATGGAATCATAAGGTATACTTAGTTTTTCACACACCGCTTCTCAATTTTGGCTTTCTTTTTGAAAAATAAATGATGACATGGTGTAATATGTCTTGTGTTCTTGTTCATCTGTAAGGTTGTATTTACCTACTTTTAAGAATTTCTAAGGACCGGATGATGTTGTGATACATAAAACCACAGAATTTAAAGAGGGTGTACTTTTTCTTTTTACATGACTAGATGTCACCTGACACCAAGCAAGTGGTTGAGGAAGTGGATCAGACTGTACCCCTTGTTATGGCTTGTTGCCTACTTAAAATACAGTAATAATTGTGTGGCAAAACAAAGTCTAGTTAGACACATTTTTGAGAAAAGCTCACCCAGTTGAATTTCTCCTTTGTTATGTTGCTGTGTAAGATCTAAAGTAGAAATCTATATTGGAAAAAAATGACAACTATATTTTGAAAGAAAACCTTGAATCTATATGATTCTAATCACAGCTCCCAAAAAAACCTGTAGCAATTAATTCTATTACTGACCAAACTACTTTTGTACATTTCTTATTTACAGTATCTGCACTTTTATATCATTCTTGAAGTCCCCAATCAAGCCTTATGCCTTCTTGCATGTCCACAGGAGAGCTGAACATTAAAATTCAATTCTCAATTTCTTCTGTGCCATCCTCAGGGCATGGTACTTAAACAACACAAACTTTCAAAGCACAAGAGGTTCTCGTAGTGAATGCAATAGCTTTTATTAAACTGTTTGGTAGCCACAAAAATTGTTCATGCATAAGTCATGCATGCTTCAGGGTTATAGTAACTGACACTTATTTTCTTTTGTAACTCTTGCACAATTCATTCTGTTCTATCTTGTACTACCCTAATTTTGCCTTTTGTTCCATGTATTGTTTTACCATAGCTGTGGTTCTTCTGAATTTGTTATTTTTTTAAATCCTAAGCCCAAAAATCTTTTGCTTATCATGATTTGATTGATTTCTCTCCATTTGATTTTGATACCCAGAAGTCTTATGTCCATCATTATTGTTATCATAATTAACTTGAACCAACCCACTATATATGTTGAAAACCTCTTTACTGAAGATTATGGATTCAAATCTATTGTGTTGGTTCAGTTTAGGGCTGAGAAACTTGGTCACCCAGTCATTTTCCATGCTTGAGACAGGATGAGAACCGCATCTAATACCTTAACTACTTTGCCATGCTGGTTCTCATACTTACTTGATAATGAATCCTAAGTAGAGATATAGAAACAATTATTGGGAGGAGGCATCTCCCAATATTGAATATAAGGTTTAATTTCAAATGTAGTTGATCACCTGAGAGCAGCTTTGTGAAGCTAGTACTGGACTGCATACTGTCCTAAATTTTCCATGTCTCTGGATTTGTTGCCCAAGAAAAATATTACACAAAAAAAGTGAATATATTGTTTTTTTCTGAATAATAATTGTAGGGTAGACATAGAATAGACTGTGTGGAGCAGATTGCATCTGACCTCTTGAGCAGGAATAAGTGCTGCCATTCAGGAGAGTCACTTCTATTTATATTCCCTTCCCACATATGACTAAATGCTCCAAAAATAATTCTAAACATAGCATTTCAGCCAGTTGATTATCAGATCACAAGATGTTTTTTTCCACAATTTTATCGCTTGTCATTACTGGAGAGGGAAGGATTAGGTTTCTCTCTCATCACAGCCACTCCATGAAGCTAACCATTAGATCTTACCAACATCACTTGTTAAAGCTATTTTAGAGAGAAAGATAGGCCCTTTATTTGGTTATTTAGACTAGGAAAATTGGATATATTTGGGTATTTTACAATTTGAATAAAAGTGCAATATTAGAAGCATGCCATTGGAATTTAGTGTTAATGAAGTAAAAGAATAACTTGTTTATTTACTGTACTTATAAAAAGCCCTACTCAATCAATTGTTAAATCATATTTCATTTTGGATGCACATATCTGTTGCCTGTTTGTTCTCTGAACAATGTAATGCAAACTTCCCTGGTGCCTTTGGTGTTAAAAATAGGTGATGATGCAGTTAGGATAATTATGGTGGGTCTGAATATAGTTTGCATTCTTACATAACAAAATGTTCTAACCCAAAGCATTTATTAAAAGGGAGGAGTGGAATGATATGCTGTGGCAACCAGAAATTATGTATATATCATGGTGATGTTTCCATAGACTAGATCAGGAATATAGCTTCACTGTTGAGTTGAAACCATCTGCAGATTCAAATATCATGAAATGTGATACTTTTGTTGCCTAGATTCAGTGATGGGTTTACCACACTGCAGACTTTTGTGCAATTAGAGAGTGTGTGTATAATAATGTAGGCCCCTTTGTCCCACTAATCTGCACCTCAATTTTATTGAACGATAAAAATAGCATTTAGAATGTTTTAAATAAACAACAAACTACATGAAGAAACACCACAGTTCTGCAAGAATTTATCAAACCACTGTGTGGTAATCTGTTATTCCCATATTGGGTATAGTGGTTAAAACATCAGGCTAGCGATTGGGAAACTGGAAATTCTAGTCCTGCATTGGGCACGGAGCCAACTGGATAACTCTCGGCCAGTCAGTCTCAACCCTGCTGAGAGGCAATGCTAAACCCCTTCTGAAAAACCTTGTCAAGAAAACTGCAGGGACTTATCCAAGTAGTCTCCAGGAGTCAAGACGAACTCGAAGACACAGAGGGAGGGAGGGAGAAGAGAAGAGAGAGCGAGAGCATTTCATTTAAATGTTACTGAAAAATCCCTAAGTAATTCAGTCTTACAGAACAAATAATGTGCTTTTATCCAGGCACATTTAATTTGATACTGACAGTCCCACTTTTATCAAATACAATATGGCTATTTATACAAACGCAGATTGACTGCTCTTCTAACAGAATATTGTAAGCACATGCCTGGAAGACAGTGGACTGCCCTCTCTGGTTCTTTGGGGAAAGTCTCTATTGCACTGTTTCTCAACTAGGGGATCTGTGAAAAGTTTCTGTGAGAGATTGGGATTTAAAAAGCCCCATACCCACAGTTTTTTTTAACTCTGCACACTGCAGTGCGAGCACTCTTGATGATGGTAAAGTTTATGGGTCATGACTAAATTGCCAGCCTGCTGTTTTTCTGTTACTGTAAACATTGTAAAAATATTGTGTCAGTTAGAAATGAATAGTATTGCAAAATCTTCATATTTTTTGCAATTTTTATTCAGTGGTTCCCTGAGATCCAAACATTGTTTTTTTTTTGGGGGGGGGGTGTATGTATGTGTGTATGTGTAAAAGGGTTGATAAAGGCTGTTTTAAAGCATTTCCTCATAACCTCTCTTGGATTCTCTCATTCTCCTGCAAAAATCTATTCAGGACATTGTCATTATTCATGTTATTCCAGGTAAAAGTCCTACTCTGCATTGTGTGATTCAGGAGGAAAAAAGGGGTCAAATGTCCTATGTTTTCATTTGCTACCTTAGCCAGGTGAAGAAAAAAGTATTATTTTTGTTATTTTGCTGTTAGATGTTTATTATATTGCCTTTATTATTTCTATAAATAACTCAAGGTGGCAGAGTTACTTAATGCACCTTCCTCTTCCTATTTTCTCCACAAGAACTCTGTGAGATGAGTTGGGCTGACAGAGAATGAGTGCCCCAAAGTCAAGCAACTGGCTTTCATGCCAAAGGTGGGATGAAAAGAACTCATAGTCTCCTGGTTTCTATGCCAGCACCTTCACCAAAAATAACAGATTCTGAAGAGTTTTTCCAACCATTTGTTCTTCCAGCCAGGAAAGCAGTCACAGAATCAGAGAATAAAGGCAAAAACTAAGAAAGCACCAAGTACATTATTTTCTGTAATACCGATAGAAGAGAATACTTGTAGCTCAGGGTTGAACTGTGAGGCCCTTGGTGTTCTTTGAGTTTGGTTGTTTTCTTGAAGACATCTCATAACCAAACTAACAATACTTTCTCGAGCAATATGGCCTCCCTCAATAGGAAGTCCCAGCATGTTTTATCGGCATAAAATAAAATTCAGCCCCTCCCCCAAATTTAGGCCATATTAAACATGCGAAATGGGGGGGAATGGCGGGGGGGGCTTGCCATTAAGAAGTACTTTGTTGCATACCCGGATATGATGCTGCCTGCGTTGACTTTGGCGTTGGTGGGGCACTTCGTATCAGGAGACCTTCCTCCATTGTTGCTTTCCCTTCTCCCCATGCTGCTGCGGCATTTAGAGCAACGCCGTGGCATTTGGCACAGCCACGCGTAGCCAGCCAGGGCTCCTCTCTGCAACAGGAGTCCGGCGGAGACACTCGGCTTCAGGCGCTCCTGTCACTGCCTTCCCTTCGCCTTCAAAGGCAAAACCAATCCAAAACCAATCGAGCGCCTCCCCGCCAGGCCATCTGCTCATCCCGCCAGGGCCGTGCCAGAGCCGTGTGGGCTGGGCAGAGCCGGGAAAGTGAGCCGCGGGTGCGCACCCGCCTGCCAGGTGAAAGAGCTGGGCTGACCCGAGCTTGGCTTCTTTCGCAAGTTCCTCCAGCCTGAACCCAAAGGGGCCACCGGGAGAGGCCACCCAAGGCAGTGATAGCACCCACCCATCTGTGGACAGGGAGGCAAGGTGATGGCCTGCATCGCGTCCTCCTCTGAGCTAAGCACCGCCAAGTCAGCGCCTCTGCCCGATGCCTGTGCTGCTGCAGCGTTTGGAGCTACCGGTGCATTTGAAGATGCATGGGGATGGGAATGGGCTGGGTGAGGGGTGGAAAGGACAGGTGGCTTTGGGCTCTCTGCGCCGGACCCGCCGGCCAGGGAAGCAGCACTGCTCGCTTTCCCAGCTCTGCCCAGCCCGCATGGCTCTGGTGCAGCCCTGGCATGATGAACGGAGGGTCCAGCAAGGAGGCGCTCACTGCCTTGGTGAGAGCTCCACCGCCAGGCAGGAGGGCCCGCCTGTCAGCTGCACTGGGCACCCCAGGCAAAGCTATTCACGCTCTGCCTGGCGCCTGGCAGGGATGGCGGCTGGGCACTTCTCCCGGGGTGAGCTGATCCTGCGCTGTGGCCCCGGGAGATTCACCTCACCATGTGGGGTTGGGCTGCCCTCGCGGGCAGGGGAGGCTTTCTTGTACCAGTAGTAGGGCGTTCTTTTTTAAAGAATTGGCTTTGCCTTCGAAGGTGAAGGGAAGGCGGCGACAGAAGCGCCTGAAGCCGAGTGTCTCCGCCGGGCTCCAGTTGCAGGGAGGAGCCCTGGCTGGCTGCATGTGGCTGCACCAAATGCCGTGGCATTGGTCTAAATGCCGCGGCAGCACAGGAGAAGGGAAAGGAATGGTGGCGGAAGGTCTCCCAATATGAAGTGCCCCATAACACCAAGATCAACATCCAAGCCGTTGCTGCCCGCCCACCCGAGGATGCAAGGGGGAAATTAAGTCACCCCCGTAAGGACAGCTGGGCTGTCAAAAAATAAATAAATAAGGCCTGGCCTTATTTTGTGAGAAACACGATAACATCATCAGTGCTAGAAGGGAGTATGGTGTGTTCTCAGTGTGTATAACAGTGATTTGCCCTGTCAACATTGGTGGGAATGGTCTTGGTGGTTCCTTGTTAGGCTGTTGTTTACTGTTAGCTTGTTCGTCTGAGATGGTGGTTCTTTGATAGGAGTATTGTTAATTTCTTGATTGTTGGTCTACTGTTAATCTATTTTCTACTTTCTTATTTTCTGTGAAATAAAATCCATATTTTAATTCACAGCTATCTGACACTAGTCACTAGATAACTTTTCTGACTTCCAGCCCCAAATTTCTGGTGATTAGGATACTGTTTTCATGGCTTGAAACTAGCCCAGGAAGAAATACTTCAGCTTCTTTGTGAGCACCAAGACGATATGGAACCAGCACTCTCCTTTTTTAAAGGCTTACTTCAGTGACAAAATCTTTCTCCTGACTGGGCACAGTACTCAGTGTGATTTTCCTATGCTTTTATTGTTTTTATTTGGTTTCTAGTTTGATAGGCTTAAAAATTGATTGATAGATTGCATTTGAATTTTCTTATCTTGGGATCTCTCTCTCTCGAGGTAGGATTTTCCCCAGGCACTAATGCTAGGTGCTCCAAACAATTTTTTCATTGGAGAATCTGTTGTAATTTTCCTTCTGCTGCATCTTTTATAAACCCAGATTAGCACTTAGAAGAGTGCGAGAAGTGGGTTAGGAAAACAAGAGATGATTGCTTTTAATTATTTGTTACAGAAAAGACAATTTACATTGGGAAAGAGAGTCAGATCCAGACCAGTTGTGTTTCTTACTGGTTCTGTCATCAATGGGTTGCTTAACAGGTGGGCCAATATAGGTTATCTGCTTCTGCCAATAACTGTTATATAGCTGGGATGAAGTGGGGCAGTACCATTGTGCCTACCAATAGGCAACTTCTGGGTGGTGTTAGTCATGGCCACTCACTGGCAGCGTCGCCATTCCCTTGCAGTGTTCATCAAAGACAAAGTTTGCTCATTACTTGTTGCTCCCTTTCTCTTCACCCTGGTCCTTCCTTTGCACCTTTTAGCCTGAAGGACAGGTGACAAGCACATAGGAGTAGCATGTGGGGCAATGTAAGGAGAACTCTAATACATTGGAAGAAACTACATCCTGCTTCTTTCTGTGCTCCTATGTCATATCTTCAACCTATTAGACAACTTGATAGATGGCTAAATTTACCATTCAAGGTACCTGTCCATACTCATCCCATATATTAAGAAAACTTTGGTTGTTATATTCCCCAATAGCAGGTGATGCTCATTGGGAGGAGAAATTAAAAAGGGGATTCAACCAATGACTTTCCTTAACTTGTTGAGCATTAACACTACAGCATCAAGAGAAAACTCCCTTGCTGGCCTTGTTAGTGAGGCATAATAAGATTCACCTGTCAGGGCAGCAAAATAAATCTACCTTAATTTTTTTTGCTGATTTAGTGGGTAGTATTTTAAAGTGTGTTCAGAGACATTTTATGAAGATGATAAATAAATAGCAAATCACACACATAAAATCAAATCAGTTACATGCTAGTTGATGTGCTAATTTGCTATTTATCGTCTTCATTTGAACTTTGAAGGTCCTTCTAGGATTTAGAGTTCACAGAAATACCAATTGGTAACTGATGATTTACAAGCCAAGTTCTAATTCTCAAGACAAATGGAAGTATTGATATTCGGGGAAGCAGACAAAAGATTCTTAATTACATCTTTATGTATGTATGTGTGTGTGTGTATATATATTTATATACACATATATGTTTTTTAAAGTTTTCGCGGGTACTTACATGTGTGCTGTTCTGCTTCTTTCGGGTATTATCCAACGTCATTATAGTGCTTTTAAACAAACTCAATACAGAAGCCTATTAAGTCTACACATCTTAAAGTTGCTGATGTTGAGAAATACTAATCTGAGTTGAGTTCAAGTCCAGCACTCTTACAATTTGGAGAGTCCCATGTGGGTGTGGGTGTGTATTTAAATTGTTCAGGAGTGTTGTCTTCCATCTTGCCTAGAAGAGCTCTTGGGAAGATGCCAGGTGCAATGGCAGTACCTTCTCTGTTTTGAAAGTGAAAAAATTGAAAAAAAATGGAGGAAAGAAAGAACCCCAGAGGGGACTGGACCCCAGAGGGGAAAAATGAAGAAACTTCTGACCAATAATAATAGCAATAGCATTTAGTCTTATATACTGTTTTACAGTCCTCTCTAAGCAGTTTACAGAGTTAGCATATTGCCCCCAACAATTTGGGCCCTCCAAACTTTCTTTTCCTATGCTTAGAAAGTTACTTGCACTTATCCAACGTGTACGTGGATTGAATTTGCTACGTAGATAGATCCCCCCTTCCTTAATATGGACTTCTGAATCTCAAGTAATTCCTTTTATTGAAATATAGCATTTCCTAACCCAACACATGTATCTGCTGGTTCTTAAGCTCTATACACAACTGAAGAGTTACATAACTAAGGACAGGAAGTTCTGATCTGTTGGGTAAGCTTTCAATGATTTCCAGCCTGGTTTTGCAGAAAGCATTGCATATTCATTCCTTTTCCATTTAGAACTGCAGAACTGGGAATGAGTGGCCCAGAACTGGCTGATAGAAGGGCCGAATGCCAAAGAAGGCAAGAGCCCTGCATGATGAACAGATACATAAAAGAGTGAGTTTTGGCAGGCTTGGGTTGCTGTCCTCATATTTCTCAACCAGAACAAACTGGCAGTACTTTCGGAAAGAGCGAGCAGGTAGGCTTCCTCAGGAAGCGTCTTAGGAGGATGCAGAAATTATATAGAATTTAATGCCTCCTGGAGCCATGTGCAACATGCCAAATATATGCAATTTCAATTGCAACATAAAATGTTAGCATTTTATCTCCATGGCAACTCCTTGTTTATCCTCATGATCCGTTCCTTGTTTTATTGGCTTTTGTGAACAAATTATGAAGAAACAGGAAACTATGCCTCAGGTTATGTCGTTCAAGGAACGGAGGAAGCCAGAAGACGTTCAGCACAGATCATCAAAGAGCTTTGCTATATTCACTTTATGTACTATAGTTTTATACCAGAACTTTCCAGGATTCAGTCTTTGTATCTATTTTCTATGCCAAGGTTTAGTTTACGGAAAAGATGATTTAGGAACAGACAAAAATGTCCTAGGCAGGCTTACAGTATATTACCTAGACACCATTGACAAAACAGAGAGAATTTGCAGCATACATCAGGGAGTAAAGAAAGGGCTTCCTAATCAGAAAATTTCACCCCCAAAGTTTATTGCTGGCATTTCCTTTTTTTAGAAATTAACCACTGGTGATTTGAGAGCCCATAACAACTGCTGTGTAATGCACTATGGCATCTCAATGAACATATCATCAATTCCCAGCAGTAAATGTGAGCAGATGTCAGGTTCCAAAAAGCAGCATAAAATTTAATAGGATTCCAATGTTTGATTTTCACCAAGCTGTAAATGCTGCCAAGTATTTGTTGACAAATTAGAGGATTTATATTTTAATCTAGTGCTATTACCTAGGGCACAACAGCAATTGGGATGGATGGGAGAGGTTGACATCCTTGATAATTGTCATAGTAAGTGCAGTTTCAGTAAAAAAAAAAAAAAAAGGTAACAAGGTTTCCCGTTTTGTAATGAAAACTTTCACAAGTTCCACTGGAGAAAAATAAACTAATTACAAGCTAAAAGGAAGCTCCGAAAAATTTCCACGCAATATTGTCGCCAATCCAGTAATGCAACTTAAAAGGGTGACCCACTAGTATATGACATTCATTCCAAATGCAAAGCAAGATAGTTCAAATGCCGTGATGTGTCATAATTGTGATGATTGGTGGGCTTACAGCTCATGAAAACCTCAAAATCCACAATCTTCTTAGAAATTAGAATATGACATGCAATGCAATAAAACAAGGATTGTACTTCAGCTTTCTGCATTGCTGCGGTCTCATGTCTCTCATCTTTCTTTGGCAATGCCGCCGCATGGATTCTCTTATGGTTCAGGTCAGGTGAGTTTGCTTGCCATCAAGACCAGTAATCCCACGGTTATTGAACAGGATTTTTTGGTGGCTTTGGCAGTGTCCGGGCAGCCGTGCCAAGTCCAGCTGGAAAAATGAAAGTCAAGCAATCCGCCATATAAGCTCATCTGACTTTAGATAGTGCATGAAAATGACTACAACAAAAAATCTCCCTGGTAGACATGGCTAATATGTTGACCTTGACCCTGGCACTTAAATGAAGGCATGAGTGGTCCAACACCTAGACAGAATAGTCGGCTCAACCCAAATCTAACACAGAACTAGTGGAAACTTGCAAGCATCTTGCAGTGTGTGCCTCTCCATTCTTCCTCAGACTCATGGGACCGTTGGTTTCCAAATGAAGATGCAAAAAGTTGCTCTCATCAGAAAAGGGACTTTGGACGCACTGAGTTCAATCAGACAGCGTCTGTTATTATTTTACTCCACCAGGTAAGACGCCTTCCTGACGTTATTTGTTTGTTCAGGAAGTGGCTTTGGACAAGAGGCAATACTAAACTATATGAACGGCCCATGGTCCAGGAACATAACTGTGTGTGGTGGCTCTTGATGCACTGACTCCAGCCTCCGTTCCACTCCTGTGAAAAGGTCCCTTAATTAACTTTTACAATGGCCTTTTGCCTGTCAATCTTTCTGCCAGGCTGCAGTCTGCCCTGCTGCTTGTGCACCTTTTTCTTCGCACACTTTTGCCCTCCACATAAGTTTCTTTAATGTGCTTTGATACAGCATTTGGGAACATCCAAACTTCTTTGTGCAATTGACGTCTTTTAAGGCTTTCCTCCTTAGGGAGGATGTCAATGAAATGGTTTTCTGAACAACTGTTCAGGTCAGTGGTCTTTTCGCCATGATTGGGATTCCTACTTGAAGCTCAGAACTGGGAGACCATTGTAAAGGCTCAGGAACCTTTGCAGGTGTTATGGCTTAATTTAGGCTGATTAGAGTGGGACATTTTTGAGGCCTAGAATATTGAACCTTTTCAGCAATATTGCTAATTTCTGAAGATTGTGGATTTGGGGGTTTTTGCCATGAGCTGTAAGCCATAATCATCTCAATTATGACACATCACTGCTTGAACTATCTTGCTTTGCATGTAATGTGTCTATCTCATATATTAGTTTCACCTTTTAAGTTCTTTACAGCCCTCTCTAAATGGTTTTACAGAGTCAGCATATTGCCTCCAACAATCTGGGTCCTCATTTTTTCCGACCTTGGAAGGATGGAAGGCTGAGTCAACCTTGAACCTGGTGGGATTTGAATTGCCAAATTGCAAGAAGCCAGTAGTCAGCAGAAGTGGCCTGCAGTACTGACTTTAACCACTGAGCCACTGAGGCTCTATAATTATCAGAGATTCTCAAAACAGTAAACTTATTTTGACAGCTGGTCAATTTTACCTTCTTTTTTTAAATATGAAAATTTTTAAACAGACTTAAGAATTAAAAATAATACACAATTGGCTAAAAGCAAAAAAAAAAAAAAGAAAGAATTTTAAGAAAGTTTTAAAAATATTGGGAGACAAAAGACATTTGGAATATCAGTTATTTTTTGTTTTAAGATTTTTAAAATATATGAAATAAGGTATTTGGGGAAAATGACTGAAATAAAACTCGACCCATATTAGGAATTAAGGTGTGATGAAAGTTGTAAATGGAGATTAAAGGACCAGAGAGAACAGAATTAAAATGGTAAGCCAAGTATAATTTTTCCTTTTTTTTAAATTATGGACTGAACATATTGATGATAATATGATGGAACTGGTTCAGAGAGGGATATTCATGACATTATAATATCATGCTTATTCAGAGGCATTGCTCATTTAGTCCCATGGAGCCTTCTTGCAGCTATCTATTAAGTTCTGGATTATGAATGTACAGCCTGATCCTGTGCTACATTAAAGTAAGTCCATTGTTTTCAGTAGTAATTAGCATGACAAGCTAGGCATAAATACAAAATATAATGGTAAGCATTCTCACATCGAGTAGATAAAACTTAATTGAGACTTGTTACAAGGAAAAAAAAACAGAGGTGACTTCAGCCTGGCACTTTGGCCATTTCCTCATTAAAGATTGATAGTATTTTCATGCATCATCCAACAATTGTTGAAGTAATATATCACTAATGAAGATAGGCCTTACACCAGGGGCGGGCAATTATTTTTTCCATGGGGCCGCATAAGAAACAGAAAATATTGTGGAGGGCTGGGCCAAAAGGCTGAACTCAATTCTGCATAATATTTATTGTATTTCT
>BHFT01050548.1:0-32684 GCA_004320025.1 Laticauda laticaudata
TGCAGCTTTAGTCCATGAATGAGGTGAAATTAGAAAGTATGTTTATTTTGGAATTTCCAGTTAACCTTACATGGCAGTCAGAGTCAACCAAGGGTATGTGGCCTGAGCCGTACAATGCCCAGGTCTGTCATACCGGCCAGTCAGGGTCATCCGGCAGGGCGGATGTGGCTCGCTGGCCGTATAATGCCCAGGTCTGCCTTACACCAACTTGCAAATTGCTGGATCATTATGCTGCAAGATGTAAGAAATCACCAGCAGTGGAAATGGTAAAAATAAATTGAGATAGTAAATAGTTGCAATATAAAATAATCTTGTCAGTTTGCCTTCTAGTAAATGGAATTGCGGGGGTATTGTGACTCAGTGGTTAGAGACACTGAGCTTGTCAGATGGAAAGCTGATAGCCTGGATTCGAGACTTGAGTGTCCCATGATGGGTTGATTTCCTGTCACTTGCCCCAGCTCCTGCCCATCTAGCAGTTTGAAAGCATGCAAATGCGAGTAGACAAATAGGTACCACTTCAGTTGAAAGGCAAACAGCATTCTGTGCACATCTACATATACTCATGCTGGCCACATGACCACAGAAATGTCTTAGGACAGCGATGGCTAACCTTTTTGGCACCAAGTGCCCAAAGTGCACATGTATGTGCACAAATGCATGCGTGGGTGCGCAAACCCCCAAAATGCAATGTGCGCACACCCCCGTGCATGCACTCTGCCACTTGCGCATGTGCCCGACCCCCCATGCATGTGTGGCAGAGACCTGAAGACCAGCTGGCCAGCGGGAGGTGCATGTGCATGCACAACAGAGCTGAGCTGGGGTGATGGCTCGCATGCCTGCAGAGAGCTCTGCGTGCCACCTCTGGCCCATGTGGCATAAGTTTGCCAACATGGTCTTAGGACAATGTTGGCTCTTTCGGCTCAGAAACAGAGATGAGCACTGTCGCCTAGAGTCGGACATGACTGGACAGGAGAAACCGTTATCTTTAGTTTTAAATGGAATTCTATGTCTGTGCAATCTATACCCACCATGGTTGCAGTTTTGAAAATAACCTAAATTCATTGCAGATTTTGAGAGAGTATCCTCAACAACAGATCAAAATTCCAAATGTTCTCTGTCTCATTTATTTGTTTTCTAAATATTTTTCTTTCAGGCAATGCCTCACGAAAATATTTTTTGAACACGGTGTCCTTTTAAAATGTTGCTATGCCCATTACGTACAATTCATCTTTTCTTACCATTCAGATTATATATAAAAAATATCATTATTTATTTTCCAACTGAGTGATGGGTCATAGAAGAAGACATACTAAATTACGTAATAATTATTCACTAATTCAGTTCTGGTCTCATTTTTAATAATGGTACACATCCTGCAGAAATTCATTCTTCTGTATATGACTGAAAATGACTGAATCAATGTAAATATCACCAGATCTACCAGATAATAAGGAAAACATTCTAGCTACTTTAAACCTGGAAAACAGGTTAATGATATTTAGTATTGGCACAAGTTTCACTCATAAAACTGCATACAATACACTCAACCATAATTTAAGTAGAATGGTTGAATAAGTCATTATGGGCTGGATTCATGGAATGAAGCTCCCAGAGTGACATTGGACCAAGTCACTTTCTCAGCTTAGCCTACCTCAGGGAGGCAGTGAGGAAAAACAGGAAGAATATTATGTACACTGCCTTGAGCTCTAAATGAAAGCTTTGATAGGAATCAAACTTAATAGCCATAATTCATATTTCACAAACAGCTGTGTTGGTGAAACATACCAAGCCATCAACAAATCAAATTATGCCTTGGTACAATGTGTAAAGTCATAATTTTAGATGTGTATACAAAATGTAACTTCACCTAATTGCATTCCCTCCCTTACTCTGGAAGGGAAGCATAATGCAGATTCCTACTGCTAGTTTGAAGAAAGTTTTGCTGCTGCAAAACCATATAGTCCCCCAAAAAACTGCTCTTAAACACTGCAGCTCATTTGCTACCCAAGACAAGATTATTAGGTGGCCAGTTTAGGCAAGAAATTAACAATAGTTAGCCAATATCATTTGTGTATAGTATGTTTTATTGCCAGATGTAAACTCAAAAACCTTATATGAAAGTTTCTTTTCTCTTTAGGTTTATATTTTTTTTAATTGGCCAAGTGTGTTTGGACACACAAGGAATTTGTCTTGATGCAAATGCTCTCAATGTACATAAAAGAAACGATACATTTGTCAAGAGCCAAGAATCATAAGGTACAACACTTAATAATAGTCATATTAGGAAACAGTCAAAATAAATCGTAAGGGTACAAGCGACAACATTACAGTCATACAGTCACAAGGGGGAGGGGATGGGTGATAAGGAGTGATGAGAAGATTAATAGTAATAGTAGTGCAGATTTTGTAAATAGTTGGACAGTGTTGAGGCAATTATTTGTTTAGCAGAGTGATGGCATTGTGGAAAAAACTGTTCTTGTGTCTAGTTGTTCTGATGTGCAGTGCTCTATAGTATCGTTTTAAGGGAAGGAGTTGAAACAAAAACTGAAAAGTACACAAAGATACTTTCATCATAGTGAAAACACACCCCAAAAAGAGAGCAACTGCTTCTTGTACAAATATATATATAAAGGGACATTTTTTCCAATTGCATCTAATACCCATCACTGCTATTTTTAATTCTAAGGCCCACAACATTGGTGACAAAAGACAGCCTAGCTCATATGGTTAGTGAAGACTGTTGCTAAAGAAAAACCTTTCCTCTCACTTCTGTCCTAATTCAGTTTCTATTTCAAGACAAAACCATGAAATGTTTTATGGCTCTCTACAGTTTAAAAAGCCCAAGACACTTGATTGTTTCCTCTATAGAAGATTTAGAGCTACTCTTCCAAATTCAAGTAACAGTTGCTTTGCAAATAGTACTGAAAATACCAAAGAGATACCACATCATCATTACCTCACCAATAATGGCAGAGCAAACTACACAAGGAATAAAGCACATACTTCCAAACATTGATGATGTTACTTAGTTGGGTAATGAAATGTCTGCAAGTAAACAATCAAGTTCAAACAGCAGGTAAAGAGCCGTGGTGGAGCAAAGGTTAGAATGCAATATTGCAGCTAATTCTGCTGACTGTCAGTAGTTCGATTCTCACTGGCTCAAGGCTGACTCAGCTTTCCATCTTTCTGAGGTCAATAAAATGAAAACCCAGATTATTGGGGGCAATAGGCTGACTCTGTAAACTGTTTAGAGAGTTCTGTAAAGCACTGTGAAGTGGTTTATAAATCAAAGTGCTATTGCTAGTGCTATAGTATTGAAAATGCATACAATAGCCTAGTATCTGTTATGCAGCCTTCTAACATTGTCAAGACATTCACACTTTAAAAACAGGAATATGACAGTGATTAATATTATTTGACTTTCACCTATTTTCCTCCACTAAGCCTAATAAGTATAATTACTGTATTTTTGTAGGATTGTTTCAAAATTGTCAAGGGACTGTTGTATTTAAAAATATGAACGGTTTTTATATCTTGTGATACCCAGATAAAAGCTTTTACTCGCAATTTTGTGACTTCCCTACAGTATTGACTCTTCTGAATCATATATTTCTTGGTGCCTCTCTTTCTGGACAACTGGCTGTGCATAGGTTGTTAGAAAACCTAGCCTTATTTATATGTATCCCCCAGAGTTCTTCAGAATTGTGTCACATTAACATATCAGTATTATGCCTCTTGAAATCATCAGCAAATATATTTCTTCTGCTGCCAGGTTTTCCAACCTTGCTATATTGCAAAATACACAATTTGGCTATTTTTTTGGTGTAAACTGAAAACAAGTCAATATTTCTTTCAATGTAGGAGATATAACCAATGCATATCTCTGGGAAAATTAGAGCAATTTTCCTCACATTTAATTGTTCAGCATTATGTAAAATTTATCTCTTATAATTATATAAATTAACTAACCTGGTTCTATGTTTCTTGATTTGACAGGTAGCATTTTGGAGATGCAATTTTTTTGTTTAAAAGTCTACAATATCCTGAAAATTTCATCCATGTATTTAAAGTAATTAAGGGAGCCTCATTTATTATAATAATGTTGGTAATTTAGTCATTTTCATTTTAATAATTTATTATAATTTATTGTAATTTAGTCATTTCATCATTCACGACTTCCTGCAATAATAAAACATTTGGCAGTTGCTCTTTTTTATTAATTTCAGGACTTTTTGATGCTTTTAAAGCATCTTTGCTTATAATAATCTTCCCTCATTAACAGCAGAATCCTGTGCATGCCTATTCAGAAATCTGAGTTCCAAGAACTGAAAATTACACAGTAGGTCTACTCATGCCAATTCTAATAAAATAGTACTAGAACATTGATAAATAAATGAATCTGTAGAGGAAAACCGAGAAAAAGCGGCACACCTTCGCAGCATGCCAATTCTATTTTTATCAGTTTCTATTTAATCCTCCCTAGGGTGGAGGTTAGAGAAAACTGGTTCTACTCCCTTGCAAGAGAGTCTTGATTGGATGCTGCTTTTCCAATCATAAATAAGGAATGTAAATCAAGCCTCTAAGTGAAGTTTCTTAAAAGTATGTTCAGCAGAGGTAAATGGGGCAAATGCAGATGGTTAAATTTACACTTGATTTGTTTTTAGAAATTATTAGATTTATATCTGCCACTATTTCACACAAGGCAACATAATATTCTCACCTTCTATTTTTCCCACAACCATCCTGGGATGTGGGTTGGGCTGAGACAGTGACCCAAGGTTCCCAACTGGCTTCATGTCTAAAATTGGATTAAAGGTCACCATCTCCAGGTTTCTAGCTGGTGCCTTAACCACTACACCAAACCAGACCTCCAGCGAAAAGCTACAGTAATGCTAATAGAAAGAAGTCAGTGGATAAAGTAAATCAGTTAAATGCAAGATTTTGCCTGGCCAGTCCAATCTGGGAAAGTTAGAGCACTCTGGGTTTCATCAATTAAACAATGCCATCTGTCAGAACCCTGGAAGTTTGCCTTCTCAGGAGCAGCACCTGCTCTCTGGAATGAGATTCTCCCCTGAAATTCAAATGACTCCCACCCTACTGGTATTTTGAAGGCCTGGCTCTAGAAAGGATTGATTCTTTCTTTCTTTCTTTCTTTCTTTCTTTCTTTCTTTCTTTCTTTCTTTCTTTCTTTCTTTCTTTCTTTTTCTTTCTTTCTTTCTTTCTTTCTTCCTTCCTTCCTTCCTTCCTTTCTCTTTTTTCCCTTGTTCCCCTGAGTTTGTTTTCTCTGCCATCTTTGTCTTTTGTCTTGTAACGTGTTTGTGATTTTTGTGTTCTTTATTTTAAACTGTTATACATTTAATAATTATCAAATTAATTACCACCCCCACCCCCATTTCTCTTCCACAATTCTCCAAAAACATTGCTACAGAGTGAAGCTGCATACCCGTATGTTTATTTAAAACAAAGAGTGGCAAAACATTGATTACTTTGGTTACATATGGATCTGAACCTCTTCCCAAAAGCTTCAGAGTGTTGAACCGGAATGTTCATCCCATGTTACTGGGAATGCCAAAAGATAGTGTTGCAGGATGATAATAGGAGCTATAATCCGGTAGACTTTGAGAGCATATAAGAAAGGTCATCTTAGTTATTACACAGAATTTGAAACTATTGAAGAATTTACCCAGTGGTTTTTATCAACTACTGAACACATCGGACCTGACCTTTGGAGGGCACTGGCTGACATCAATTGTAATGTTCTATGTGCGTCTTCGATTTTTTTATTTTTTATAAAATACATTTTTATAAAATACATTTTTTAAATTTTTTTTATAAATTTTATAATTTTTTTTATAAAATAAAATAATTTTTATTGCGTTGACAACTCATCGGGGGAAATGGATTTGCGAGATTTTTGTCTTGTTCAACCTGATGCGGCCCGCTAAACTGGAGACTTTTTTGCGCTTCAGCTTCAATGTCTCCTGCCTTGAGTATCTATGGAATGGCACGGGGAAAAAAAATCGCCGGGGACGACGAGTCATTCACAGTTTTGGAGTTCAGTTATGGGACAGTCGAGGAATATGGTGCTTTGCAAAGCATCTTCCTCCGAAGTCGATTCAAACTTTCTGCCAGAATGAGAATGCGCCTCACCTTTCTACTTCTAAACTGTGATTCAATGTGCTGATGCGTTCAATTTATTTCAAAGAAGAGCGACCTTTCCCTGCGCGCGACCAAGACGCCTCACACCGTCCCCCTCCGATACACTCCCTGGAATCTCGCCCCATTCTCGAGTCTAGAACGCGCAGAGGGACTGATCGAAACACCGCCCCGCCGCCGCGGACGGGGCTTGCGCGCATGCTCGAAGAGGCGGACTGTGGGGCGCTCAGGCCAGAACCACCCATTTGACTGGAAGGACGCATGTGCGCCGCCTGAGCGGGTCTAAGGAGGGTGGGAAGTGTGGGGGTGACGTCAAGGCGCGGCAGCCATTACACGGAGAGCGGACCGGATCAGCGAGTGTGAGAAGCAGCCGCTGCCGCTGCCGCTGCTCCCCGTCGCCTTGGAGGGAGAGATTCCGCCGTGCATGTCTCTCTCCTCCTCCTCCGTCCACCCCTCACTCCTTCCCGACGCTTAGCACTCTCCCGTCATCTCCGCGAGGGGGAGGGAGGAGAAGGGTGGGCGGAGGTGGGGCTGGGGCAGGGGTGGTGGGTGCCGGCGAGGGAGCGAAGAAGGCAGGCAGGAAGCAGCAGCAGCAGCGGCAGGAGCAGCGACGATGGAAGAGAAGGTCTTCACGAAGGAGCTCGACCAGTGGGTCGAGCAGCTGAACGAATGCAAACAGCTCTCGGAAGGGCAAGTCAAGAGCCTGTGCGAGAAGGTGGGCAGCCAGTGGCGCGGGAAGCGGGAGGGACGGGGGGGGGAGGAAAGACCCAGACCCAGCCGGCTGGGCTGTGCGTGTGTGGGGAGGGGGAGAGATATACACCGGGGCGGGGGGATGAGCGGGAGAGGAAGAGGCCCGGCCGTCCGACAGACAATTCGGGGAAGGAGCCTCGGTGGAAACGCACCGGGATCCAGCAAGATCCGGAAGGGATCGCGGCTGGGCACCGTTCGCGGGAGGCTCCGCTGAGATGAGGAAGCGGGTGAGGGCCAGGAGGGCGCTGGGACGAGCCCGGACTTGGGGGAGCCACCGCAAGGGGCGCCTTCCCGGTGGGATGAAAGGAGAAGCGGCGGTGGCGGCGAAGGTGGAAGCGGAGGAGGAGGAGGACATCTGCCCAGAGAAGGCAGAGCGGGGTGTGTCCCAGAGTCAGGTGCAGTGTAAGAGACGCGGCTCTTGGCGGCCAGGCTGCCCTCTCTGCAAGCCCCGCGAGGCACTCCTCAGGTTTGGTTTGGTTTTGGTTTTTTTTTCTTTTTCTTTTTACTCGCGGAGTAGCCGGTGTGGCTCAATGGATCGCTTCCCCCGCTGGTCCTGCGCCCCCTGTCGCATCGCCCGCTCCTCCTCCTCCCCCCACTAGCTCTTAAAATGGCGCCTTTCTCCGAAAATAATGCTGCTCGGAAGTCACTTGTGTTCGGCGGGCGGGTTTTGATGCACGGGCTTGTGAGGGAGGGAGAGGTTTGAGGAAGATGCCGGCGAGAAGAAAAGAGATGAGCTAAATGTATTGTTCTAAATCCGCGCTGTCCCCCAAGCTCGCTCGGATCGAGAGGATTCAGCGATTAATTTATGCGGGCGGAATATCGTTCGGATCGTGATTTATGTCCAGAGGTGGTAATTTTACGACGCTTCCTTGGCATTTTATTCCACTGAACTTAATGGATCTTGCTTCCGAGTAAATATACAGAAAAGCATTGTTGGAATAATGGGAGAAGTGTGGGGAAAAAAGTGAATCACCCTGTAATCTTATGAGTATTTTCTTGTATTGCAGTAGCATGTAATGATGAATCAGTTCAATTGGATTGTAACATTGTCAAATTTCTTCCTACTAAAATGCAATCGATTTTTTTTAATGATGCATTTGAATACCATTTGTTAAATCACAGTAACAAATGGTATTCGAATATTTAATTTATTACAGTAGCATTACATTAACTTAACAGTTTAATGACAGCAGGAGAAAGGGCAGTTTTTTTCTCAGCGCGTAGTATTTCTTTTTCTAAATTGACTCCTGGGGCTATTCATGTCACACTCTTTCAGTCCATACCACCTCACAGAGTTGTCATTGTGGAGAAAATAGGAGGAGGAAGGGGTATTTGAGATGTTCACTGTCCAACTGAATTATTTCCAAAAATAGGGGGAATACAAATTAAATAAATAAAAATTGTATTTAATTCAAGTTTAAATTTAGGATTATGGTAAGTACTTTTGGCTTAGAAATATATCTGATGAGACATGTAGTGATTTGGTAATTTTCATTCAATCCATATGTAATTTTTTAAAAAAATATTTAATATTTAACCTTCAGTGACAAAGCAGTTAAAAATGTTAAGAGGTGCTTTTTGATATAAACCAAAGGTAGTCCTTGACTTACAACCACAATTGAGCCCAAAATTTCTGTTGAGAAATTTGTTAAGTGTTTTGCCCAATTTTACGACCTTTCTTGGCACATTTGTTAAATGAATCATTGCAGTTAAATTAGTAATAGTTAAGTTAATCTGACTAATTGATTTTGCTTTCAGAAATATGAACCAGTTGTCATGCATCTGAATGTAAATCATGTGACCATGGGGATGCTGCAATGGTAATAAGCGTGAAAAATGGTCATAAGTCACATTTTTAGTGCTTTTGTAATTGAATGGTCACTAAACAAACCATTGTAAGTCAAGGACTACTGTATTCCTCAGTTACAGATGTCGGTGGAGCTTCTCAGACATCTCGGTCATAGGTGTCCTAAAAGTGCTTTTTCAAAAAGGCAACCAGGACTTTGTTTAAAAAGTCCAGTTGCCTTTTGAAAAAGCACTTGTATGATATTCAGTCATAAGTTTCATTGGAATCCACAGAAGGAACTTAAACTTAAGTAGAGTTTTAGTTGTAATAAATTTGTGGTAAGAAAATTTAACTGTTTGAGTTAGAAACCTGCAAGCCAAGTCCATGATCAGGAAACCATTTTGGTCTGTATTTACTCAGTTTCTTGATAGGTTTGCTAAACCTACTGCAACATTAAATGTTTTCAGTTCTTTCTCTTTACATGTTAAGCATGTTATACTTTACATACAGGTAGTCTCAGTTACTTAGCGACCTTTTGAAGTTACTAAAATCTCCCTTGGGGTATTTACAGCCCAGTTCAGAAGTTCTGATTGCTGCTTCTGGTCATGTGACTGCATGTTGGGTGCGAAGCAACTGACTTGCATTTACAGCAGTTATCAATGCTCACAGTCATGTGGCCACACTTTTATGGGTTTTGCCAAAAATCAGCGTTTACTTCCAGACGGTTTGCTTAACAGTTGATACAAAAGTTATAAGATTGGGTTGTTGGTTTTATGACCATCATAACTTACAAAATGATAAGCAAGCTCCATTACAATTGTAAGCCAGACACCATCTATACTAAACAACTTTAGAAATGGTAGAAATTCAGTTTTGAAATATACAAATTTTGGGATGAAGGATGGAGACTGTCTAATTAATACATTGGCATAATATTAATAGGAATGAGTAAAAGAGGTAATGGAGCATTTATTTTAATGTTGCCAATCTTTTCTTTGTAGTTTTGTGGTCATGCATCCATCTGTGAAAACATTCAGAGGTGCTTAACATATATTGAATTTGCAGCTCACTTATGAGATGCTGCTTTTAAATAGTATTTGAAGCTACTATTTTTCTAGTTTTATTGAAGAGTTAGGTGTTAAATATGGGAAATGAGTCCTTTCCATACTTGGAGCAGTGTACTTTTGATAGTAAAGCATTTGGAGAGAAAAATTAAGATTGTCCTTGTTTAGTGATTGCCTCATTTAATGACTATTTGCAGTTAGTGATGAAAAATAACTTTACAACCAATCCTCACATTTACAATCCTTGTAGATCTGTAAATCAAAGAAAATCATAGTCGTGGTTTCATTTAGGAACTGTTTCATTTAACAACAAAGATCCTGGTCCCAATTATGGTTGCTAAACAAGGACTACCTGTAATCCAAGCACTAAGGTTAAACTGTAGAAATAAATATAATGGTAATAAGGCCAGCATGATTTTTAACATGAAATATGAATGATATGAGATCAGGAAGCTCTTTTTGCTTGTTCAATGATACATACATGAATAAGTGAAACATTTTCTCATAGATTCATTATTATCCTTTTGCTAATATGAGAAGAATAGGAGGTAGAAATTGTGGTTTTGCAAACTGACTATATGAAATTATTTTAAATGTTATTGGAAAATTCACTAACTCCTTTGGGCTATTCAGATTATACCAAATGCAGAAGTTCCTGTCAATTTATGTTTTGGAAAATTCAGAACTGAGATCTAAAGAAATATTTTTATAAAATTGAATTGTTTATTCAATAAAAGAGGAATGCATAATAATATATTGATCAGACTTGTACAAAATATAGCATACTTACAGAAAAATCCTTGTTTCTCTAAGATTTTTGTTCAGGTTATCAGTTATCTCTTGTGTATTTTTCTAATAATACTTATATTTCTGAAACTATTGTCCTATTCATTCTGCACAGGGCCACTGCTTGGAGTTACCTTTTCTAAAATAATTTTAAAAATTATTTTGGCAAATCTCGGTGTTCTGAAAGCCATCTGATATTTCAATTTTGTTATACTCAGCACATAATGCTGTGTTCCTATATAACAACATCTTATTGGAAATAAAGTTGGATTATTACAAATTATGGAGGAAGGGTAGAATGTCAAGATTAAAAAAAAAACAATGGACAAAGAACATGCACTTTGCTTCAGAATTTTTTATTATGTGGACAGAAATTTAAGTTGCAGTTTTTGCTCAGAACACAGCATGGGAATAGAAAGAATTGAGCATGAGAAATTATTCATACTAAAAAATCCAGATATTTAAGGTGAAGAGATTAAAGATTACATATTGAAGTTACAATAGTGGTTTGTTCTAAGGAAATTAAACAGATTTTAATTTTTCACTTGAATTAAGATATTAATGACAAATACTGTCCTGTTGATACAGTTAATATAAATATAATAAACTATGTTGTCTCTTCCTGTCTTTGCTAATAAAGAAAATAATTGTTCATTTCCTCCATGCTGATTCTCTTTTCTAGTTAAAAGAGCTTGCTGCTCTGTACTGGTATGCCTTTAATTTAGATATGAAGATAAGTAACTACTAGCTAAATATGCAATTGTTAATTAGTTCTGAATTGGATTAGGTACTAATAGAAACCTGATGAATCTGAGTACATAGTATTTAAGGTTCTCATTAGAAGTAATGAGGTTTTTAAATGTTATTCATCAGATCAGCATTTAAGCTAGCAATTAAAGCCCTGTATTATGACCTCACTTTGAAACATTGTCTTAACTTGGATTAGGTGTAGTATTTCAAATAGAAACCAAGTTGTTCTAGTCTACAATTTTGTATATTTCAGTGTTTTGTGACATATGTATGCTTAAGATTTACTGAAATGGACGCGGTGGCTCAATGGCTAAGACATTGAGTTTGTCAATCAGAAAGGTTGGCAGTTCAAATCCCTAACACCATGTAATGGAGTGAGCTCCCATTACTTGTCCCAGCTTCTGCCAACCTAGCATTTTGAAATCATGTAAAAATGCAAGTAGAAATATAGGGACCACTTTGGTGTGAAGGTAACAGCGTTTTGTGCACCTTCAGCATTTACTCATGCTGGCCATGTGACCACAGAGACATGTTTGGACAGCGCTGGTTCTTTGGCTTTGTAACAGAGGTGAGCACAGCCCCCAAGAGCTGGAAACGACTAGCACATATGTGGGTAAGGAACCTTTACCTTTTAAAGGTTTCCTGAAAGTAAGTTCAATTTTTGAAATCAAACTAATATTTTGAATCTTTTACATTTTATACATCAACTTTTACAGTATTGCTTAAGACAGAAATCCTAATGATAAATAGCAAGAATAAGATGAATTTTGTAGGAACTCATCACATTACTGCTTTGAATAGTAACTAGGACGATGCAGCCATTCATATTTTTAAGAGGAAAACATTTGGATGCATTGGAGTGTCTGACGTTTAAATTCAGTAGATGTGGATGAGTCAGTTAATCTTAAGAATTTTGCAAATTTACCAAAGCTCTTTTGAATGCTGTTCCATGTATTATATCTGTCTATAGCAGGGGTAGTCAACCTTTTTATACCTACCGCCCATTTTTGTATCTCTGTTAGTAGTAAAATTTTCTCTTAACTGCCCACTGATTCCACAGTAATGGTGATTTATAAAGTAGGGGACAAAACCCCTACCGCCCATTCATGAAAGCTGGAATGCCCACTAGTGGGTGGTAGGGACCAGGTTGATTACCACTGGTCTATAGGGTGAACTAAAACAAGCTTTGGATCATGTGGAAAGCTATATTAGAAAGTTACTTAGGATGCAGTGAAGGCAGTACTACTATTGTAGTGATAGAAAATATTTATTTGCTTTTATTTGTGCTTAAACATGTAGACATGAAGTTTTTATTGTTGTATGTTAGCTGCATCCAATCTTAGTGAAAAGTCTTTTATGTCTGTTCCATGCAACTGCTATCCAGGTGGTAATGTACAGTTTTGGTTAATACAAGATATAAAGTGAACAATGACAAGGCATTGTAATAGATTGAACTCAATCTTAGGTCTTGAACTTTCCATTCCATTCATAATAAAGTACACTAGGTCTTAATTTAATGCTTTTAAGAAGCAGACTATCATAAAATCTCACATCTGGGTGTGTGAGAGGTGCTTCAGGGATTGGGAAGGGGGTGTGAATATGTGCCAGAGATGCTACATGAATTGGGAAGGGCACGTGAGTAGATAGTGTGGATCAGGAAGGTAGCTGAGAGTTTTGTGAAAGGTGCTGTGTGAGTCAGCATGGGGAGGCAATGTGGGGAGGGAAGAGTGAGTGTGATGGGCCACGCAGGTCAAGGAAGGTTCATGGAGTTATGTAAGAGGTACTGTGTAGTTTGGGAAAGGTGGGCGGGCAGCACAAGCCAGGGAATGGGTGGTGGCACAGATCAGAGAAAGTGCTTTCCTTCCTTTCTGAGAGCTAAGTGTTGCGAGGCGGAGGAGGAAGTTAGGGATAGCAAGACTGGCTAGGAAACTGTCATAAAACATTGAAAATGAAGATTGCGTGATCATTTGAAGTTAGGATGATGTGGAATGAAGGACATATGATGGGTTCTTGAAATTCTGGCTGTTGTATTGCCCTTGCAATAAGATGAACATTTGGGCCCACCCACATTTACAACTGCCTTTTGGCTGCCCGCCTACCCACTGCCACCAGCTGCTCCCATTGCCCGGTCCTGCCTACCATTCTGTGTGCCATTAGTGTACTGGCCTGGGTCTTCTTTCACAGAGCTGCAGCTTGGCCTTCTCTTGCAAGCTGCCCAGGGATTTTACAAAAGGAGGACTTCTACGGGTTGGGAAAGGTCAGCATATGAAAAAAGACCCTTTTCCGCAGCTAGGGCCTTCTTTCACTAATGGACCTTTCATACCCCTCCTGGTTCCTTCTATCATATCGCCTAAGAAATCAGATCCAAACTGCACTAGGCTCAAATTATGTCCCTGGTGGCACAATAACAATATACAGTGTGGTGGATTCAGTAATAGGTAGGGGTTGCTTATAGCAGCACATAGGCAAGCAATAAAATGAATAGAGAGGGGGGAAGATAGGTGGGTGAAAGGAGTTGAAGTAGAAGCAATTGTTACCTCCTGCCAAGAATAAGATAGAGCTGGAGGAGATCTTGGAGGTCTTCTAGTCTAACCCCCTGCTCAAGCAGGAGAACTTATACCAAGTAGCTGTCCAGTCACTTCTTAAAAATCTCCAGTGATGAAGTGCCCACAATTTCTGAAGGCAAGCTGTTCCACTGGTTAATTGTGCTCTTCCTCAGAAAGTTTCTCCTGAATTCCAGGTTGTTTCTCTCCTTGATTAGTTTTCATTCATTGTTTCTTGTCTTCCCTTCTGGTGCTTTGGAAAATAAGTTGATTCCCTCTTTGTGGCAAGCCCCTCAAATGTTGGAATACTGCTGTCATGTCACCCTAGTTCTTTTTTCCTCTAGACTCATTCAGTAACAACTGGGATTGTCAAAAATGCCATCACGAAGCAGAACAGTCACTTGACAATTGGCTTAATGATTGTCTTGTTTTGTAATGGAATTGTCAGTCGTTAAGTGAAGACTACCTGTAGATTAAAAACATTTGGGGAATTGATTGTCTTTACTTTAGACTGCTGCAAATATGAATTTTATTCAGTCTGATTTTTCTGAACTAACTTTCTTGTATGTATGCCATTTAAAAAAAATTAGAAACCCAATAGTATTTATACTGAGGTAATTTAATTTAGGTATAGAATTTGCTACCTTTCTATCATGGTGGAGCATTGAGTATAATCAAATTGTATAGTAGATCATTGATGAGTTGTTAAAAAAATCAATTTCTGCCAGTATTGCCATAAGACACCTGGTGTTGGCAATAAAATACTTGTAGAAAATTATTTGAAAGGTAATACTTAGTAATAATAAAGAATCATTCATTTGATTTTTAGACACCTGAAGTCAATGCTGTAATTTAATTTCAGACTGATATTTGTGGGAACAAACAGACTTGCATGCATGCATGCTAATATTCTCTTAATTGAAAACTTCCAAAGTGCTATTTTATTTTGGCAGTGCAGTGTGAATTGCTGCTTCTTAAGAATTTTTTTATTTATTGGATCTTCATTATTTTATTACAAGCTATATTCCCGTGATGGAGAACCTATGGCACATGTGCCGGAAGTCACATGCAGAGCCATATCTGCTGGCATGCGAACTGTTGCCCCGGATCAGGTCCACTGCACATGCTCATGTACCTCCATGCTCATGTACCTGCCAGCCAACTGATTGTAGGTATCTGCCGTGCATGTGCAGGGGTGGAGCACCTGCAGGAAGGGTTTGCGTGCACATGCGCGGGGTGGGGGGTCATGTGCGCATTGCATTATGGGTGCAGGCATACGCACTTTCGGCACGTGACAATGAAAAGGTTAGCCATCACTGCTATATTCCATTTTAATCTTCTCATGGTTCTGTTATGTGAATGGAAAGTGTCTTCAAATAAAGCTGACAAGAAATTGTGACTTAGTAATAATAATTAAATAGATAATATTTATTGGTGTGAATGCTGCAGATTTTATTTATATTACAACAGCTTCTATAGGTTTTAGAATCATAATTAATGATATCATAGGTTTAGGCTTTGTCTAAAGAGTGCCAGAGAATAGCTGTATTGGTTTTTATACAGATAATCCATTTATTTGACCTGACCATGATAGTCATATTATGAAAATACCATTGCATTCTGCAGAATTTTAAATGTATCCACTGCTTCCTTCAGTTTTTGTGTCCTAAAAAGACTTTATTTGAAAAGAGACACGTATTGCATGCTAGAATAGAGAAAAACTAAGCAACACTTAAGGGAAAGCTGAAACATTTCTGCTTTTGTACTTGTTCTACATTTTAAACAAAACTATTATTCATAGGGATGGTTAAATCCAAGTAGCTTGTTTTTTAAGCTTAAAAATGATTTCCATTGTTAGTAATTTCATTTGTATGCCTCAATTTTAAGTAATTTATTTTACTTTAATCCGTAATGCTGATTTTTGGTTAACCACTAACATTGGTAAAAACCTTTGTATTTAATAATACTTTCATTTTTTATGTGTTGGCAAAAAGTTATTTGAAAGGTAATAAGTCATAATGCCTATGAAAGAATAGCAGATTTCACATTTTTAAAAATAGACTATTTATAACTGGTCTTAGGTGCTTATGGTATGTATTTCATATTCTAAAACAAACTTCATTATTTCTCAAAGCTTTCTGGATGCTGTTAAATGTAAGACTTAATACAAAAACAATACTTTTGGGTTACCTACCTTTAGAGTAGTCAATTAAAGAACAAGCTATCCCAGATAATAATAATATTCTTCAGAACTGGCTGTGTTTAAAGGAGGAAAGAAGGTTCACAGTAGTCTTATTCTTAGCACTATTAATAGCATTCAGTTTTGTTATTTCACAAGTAATAACTTCAGTTACAACATTGAACTCAAAGTCTCTTCACATAGGATAATGTTGAGTAGCAATATTCTGTAGCAAAAACATGAAATGTTAAGCAGATAGGGAAGATTGGCCCCAGAACTTTTCAGTACTTACAAAAGTAGTGTAAAAATGGGCAATGTCCGGTTATTTTTAGTTTGCCTGCTTTCCTTCTCCTTCAGTTTTCTTTTTGAATAATTTGAATCAAACTAAACAAATATGTATATCTTTTCTGTGATATAAGTTTTACTATGAACTATGGAACAATCAGATTTCTTAATTGGTAAGTTTCAAACTAAAATATCTATATGTAATTTATTGAATTGAATGTGCCACCAAAGTCAGGTAACACTGCCGTCATTTGATCTTTCTGAAGCTACATTGCTTTGGGGAAAGGATGTTGAAATATGTTGAAAGATTACCATACAGTACTGTTTCATAGTCCTCCTTCTGAGGTTCAGATTTATATAGGGTATGATCTCCCTCTTATATGGATTTGTCATGGATGCCCATAATAACACAATGAGAAAAGTGCATCCTTTTTTGACCCACTGTTTGCACAAAAATCTTGAACATGCTCATCTAAAATTGACCAGACTTTATTTTATCCAAAAAAATAAAAGTGCCATTTAATTTTATCAAGAAAGGAACAAGTATCTGTGGCACACATTTGCCCTAATTTCTCTGAAATTGCATTGACTTTCATTTTCTAATAACCATATTTGTAGTTTTGTCTAGCAACAAATGTTTTAACTTAATGTTTTCATATATTGGGGGGAAGATCAGCTGAAAGAAATTGAGTGTTAATCAGACACATATGATTTGAACAAGTTTTGCCATTGGTGTGCACATTAACATTTGTAGTATCTTTTTTCTGTATGGCTAGGACTCTATTTCTTACAGAAGTATAATTAACTGGCAATCATTTGGGGAACTGAATCTTTCAATTTAGAATTGAAACTTTTTTTTGCAATTTGGGGTTAAAAACTTGCCCTACTTTTACCACTAACTTTTAATATAGTAAAAAAGTTAGTATACTTTTATAAACTTTTTTTTTTACTAAATTGTTGCTATGATTGCTACTTTAATGTTTTGCAAACAAGAAATTGCTTAGGATGCAGTAGTATATGGATCTGTTCCATCTTGAACAGTTTCCTAATGCATTTTAGCAGACAATTACCTTGAAGATAATTATTTCACACTTCAGAATTGGATTTAATTTTTTTTTCTAAACTGTAAAAGTATATTAGATTTGTCTAGTTTCATTTTGCCAACCTTAGGAATATGTGAATGGAATATTAATCTGTCAGGCTAATGGTCTGAAAGTCAGGAACTTGGATTTGACATTTTAGAAGTCATATATTGGTCCATGGTGAGGTATCATTAGTTTGATGATGTTATATATAGATAACTTAGATATATATGTCTGTTTCAAGTACAGTGTAAGTTCTGACCTATTGCTAGAAGTTGTAGAATATGAATAGGCAAAAGTAGGTTAAAATTGAATCCCAGCAAGATTGGGTTTCTGTTCAGAAAATATCTGGTACTCTTTTTAGTTCAATGTTCTCAGCAATAATACCCACTTCTAGGGCAAGGCTTCCACCAGAAATCTAGATGGATCCATTTCATCTGAACTTTGATTTCAACTATCCAAAGAAACATAGAAAAATCTACCATCACTACAATACTGTTATTGTTGTTGTCTCTTGCTATAATATTTGACAGTTTTAAGGATTATGTTTATATTATGCTGTTTTTTAGTTTTGATTTTGCTATTTTATGGGTTCAAATGAATTGTGCTTTGTATGTATGATAAGTATTGTTCAGAAGCAGAAATTACTTAAGGTTAAGCTGACTTTTTGCTTTATTGCAGGCTAAAGAAATCTTAACAAAGGAATCCAATGTTCAAGAAGTAAGATGTCCAGTAACAGTTTGTGGAGATGTCCATGGACAATTTCACGATCTCATGGAACTTTTCAGAATTGGAGGCAAATCACCAGACACAAATTACTTATTTATGGGGGACTACGTTGATAGGGGATACTATTCTGTTGAAACAGTAACACTTCTGGTAGCGCTTAAGGTAATAAAAATACATTTAAAACATGTTGGGATTAGAAATAACAGGCATATAGAAAATGTTGGGGTTACTTCCAGATATTTTGAACTTTACTATATTGTGCTTATATTCTGAATTACCGTAAGGATTTAATACTGTTGAAAATTCTGCACAAAATAAAAACTGTAGAGGAGGAAATTATGCAATGGAGAAATTCAAAGAAACTCCCACATACTAATTAAGATGCTTAGATATATAGTCCTTGATTTACAACAGTTCATTCAAAGTTACAACAACATTGAAAAAATAGACTTATGACTACTTTTCACACAATTGTTGTAGTATTCCCATGGTCATGTGATCAAAATTCAGATCTTGGCAACTGATATTTATGATGGCTGCAGTGTCCTGGGGTCATGTGATCCTGCTTTGCAACCTCCTAATGAGCAAAGCCAAAAGGGATGCCAGATTATTTTAACAACTGTGTTACTAACTTAACAACCACAATGTTTCACTTAAAGCCCATGTCACACTGCACCAACGGATGGAAAGAGGATGTAAAACGGAGAGAAACACTTGCCATCCGTTGGTTAACGTGATTCATCCGTTCTGTACTCACTGCCTCCGTTTTTCATCCTCTCTATCCGTCCAGCATCCGTCTATTGACATTTCATCCGCTCAAAAAGTTTTGAGCTGCTCAAAACTTATGAGCGGAAAATGTATCCAACGCATCCGTTCTGCATCCACTAGGCATACGGGGGACATCCATTCTGCATCCGTTGTCATCTGTTACGCATCCGCTATATCCGCTAGGCATCCGCTGTGCATCCGCGCAACTCAAATCCGCTCCAGCGGTAAACGGACACAGGGAGGAAGCGGAACGGATGCGCAGCATTAGTAGCACGGACGGAGAAAGGATGAAAGTGGATACAGCTTGCAAGCAAAGCATAAAAACGGAAAAAATGTTCGCAGAGGAGTCCTATCCGCTTCCATCCGCTAGGCTTCCGTTCCGCATCCGCTTTCCATCTGCCCTGCATCCTCCCCCCGTCCGTTCCTTTCTGTGTTATCCGCTCTGGTTATGCAAATTTTTGCCCCTTTTGAGAGCGGATAACAACGGATGGAACATTTTTCTTGTCCGCTGTGTCCTTTTTACAAACGTTTTGCATCCGTCGGCCAGTGTGACAGGGCCTTAACAACTGTGGCAAGAAAGGTCTTAAAATTCACTAAACTCATTTAGCATAGATCAAGGACTGATAAGATTCTACTTTTGAATTTAAATTTACTACACTCTCCCCCTCCCTCCTATATATCAGTACTATCAACCTAAACAAAAGGAGGTAGGAATAGAGATTTTTAAAATTTGGCTTCAAAAGATGCTTAGAACATAATGTTTTCTCCATGCATCTGTAAATAGTGATTACAATAGGGGAAGATACCGGCATATATTAATAAAAATCGGGACAAGTCGAGGTAGAGAACATAAAATGCAAAGTTCTTAATTGCTCTGATAATACTAACTACCTTTTTTAATAGGTTCGTTACCGTGAACGCATCACAATCCTTCGAGGGAACCATGAAAGCAGGCAAATCACTCAAGTATATGGTTTCTATGATGAGTGTTTAAGGAAATACGGAAATGCAAATGTCTGGAAATACTTCACAGATCTTTTTGACTATCTTCCTCTTACTGCTTTGGTGGATGGACAGGTAGGCTGAAAATATGAATATTTTTTGTTCATAGCAACCAAAATACAAAATAGTGTGAATGTTCCAGTGTATTTTAATCAGATGTTTTCCTTTTAAAACCATCTATAACTTTCAGAAAATATGTTCAGCTAACTAGTTTTTGACAATTAAAAAAAGTTATTTTAACATTAGTTTTAATATTTTCACAGATTTTCTGTCTACATGGAGGACTGTCTCCATCTATAGATACACTGGATCATATTAGAGCACTTGATCGTCTTCAAGAAGTTCCACACGAGGTAACTTAATGCAATTTGAATTCTGATTTGTGATTAATGTCTAATGGTACTGTTTAAATTATTTTTTCTTTTTTAATTATTAAAAATTACAATAATAAAAACAGAAAAGAAAAAGAAAAAATATAAGATGCAGGAGAAAAAAACTCAAAAAGAATATAGAAAAGAAAAAAAGAATACAGTAGAGAAAGGAAATATATAAAGAAGGGACTTCCCCCCCCCTTCATCACAAGTAAAAACTATTTTAGTAATTTACCACTTTCTCTTAAAATACAGCAAATGATCTCTTCTCATATTCAATCTTTTATTTGTAAACAGTAAAGCCTTATCAGTTTAATCCTGGTATCAGCAAAAGTCTGTTAAGGGCTACCTGAGGTTACATATCTGTTTTAACCTTGATCATATAAAGCAACTGTACATTCTTTCCATTTACTTTTAACAAGCTTGATCTTTAATTCATTCAGAAAATGTCCCAGATTTTGATTTGTTTTTATTTTTTCTTTGTTCCTTTTCACAAAATTCTTCAAAACATTTAACAAACCTCTTTTGTAGAAAATTTATCCATTTTTCTCTCTTGGCTTATTTATATATCTTTTTTAATTACTGGAACATCAGTTGGTTTCTTTCTGAGTAACATCTATGTTGTTTTTGGAGCCTGTCATTTTTAAATCTAACTTTAAACCAGTTTCATTCTCATCACTTAAAACTTGTTATTCTTCCATAGTATATTTTAAACCCAGTCTGACTAAAGAGGCAGACAATCTTACAATTAATTTCTCAGCCCACATCCTTAAATAGATCTAATGTTAAGTCGGTTTTCTTAATTCTATAATTGTGAGTTGACTTTGAGTATTCTTCTCCTTTATAATCTTTAGTTCCCTCTAGTGTCCATTTTTAAAAAAAATTAAATAATTCAAAACATATTTTCCCACAGGAAGGCACTTTATAATTGATTCCCAAATCTTATTTCAGATTTATCTGAAGTCTATTTGTAATTTTGTAATAAAATTTTTAATCATCCCTTTGCCGTTTATTCCCCCATTTTTTTTCATGGAATTCACTTTTTGCAGATCCATCTTTAGTCTGCTGCTATTCTCTAGAAGTCTGGAGTCTTCAAATTATTGATGAGCCTAGAGTTGGCAATAAATTTCTCATTTAATGCAATTTTAATGTATTAATTGATTATGGAGTTTATAGAACCCTGCTAAGAGATAGAATTTCAATCTAGGACGAAAGACTTAAGTACTGTACATGATAGAGAATCAGTGCACAAGTGGATAATTTATTGTACTCTCCTTGTTGCTGAAGGAACGAGCAAGTTAAGGGATATCCCAAACTGTATGTAGTTCAGCAATATCCGAAAGACAATAATTTCCCCAGTCTCATAGCATCATCTTTCTTTTAATCTTCATAATGGTGGATTCAGAATTATGTAGAGTTAAAAATTAATGCCCTGGCATTTTAAATTCATGAGAATTAGTTAGTTTGCTTTTACATTACTAATGTGTTGCAAAATTCCCTGGGTACTATTACCATACATACCTGACAATCTTGCAAAATAAATCTTATAACTGTCAGTATTTAGAGTGTTCAGTGCTCTTTTATTGAGAAGTGGTATGAGCAGAATAGAGAGATAAATTCTTTTAGTAGTCAATTTCTCTTACAAGCTGCAAGTTCTCCACTGTTGGTTGAGGAACTTTTCAAAGCAGCTACAAGATGGAAAATTATGTAGCAAATGAGTTCCCATATTAGGTGATTTTGTGAGTTCTTCTGATGGAACAAAGATTCCAATGAAATGGTGTCTGATTGTCTTATCGTTACAGATAACAATCTATAAGAATGAAATAAAATAGATTCTAAGTATGAATAATTTCTCATATTTCTGAAAAATCTTTCAGCCTTGATTTGTATATTATGATACAGAAGAATGAGCCTGACTCAGGTTTTACTGCCTTGAGTGAGGAAGTAAATCAATTATATAAAGTGTTGGCAATCACAACTCAAACTTACAGTGTTTGTCTAATTTTCACTTCTGTATTATATTTTCACCATTCTGAAAGAAACTTCTTTCTGTGGATGGCTAGAGTGTGGGCAAGGAGATGCTGGTTTTTTTTCTCCCCAGAAGTACATTCATTGCCACAGTGTCTTACAGTATTGTTGTTCACAAGAATTAGCTTTAGTTGAATTCAGCTGTAGCTCAAAAGTATCTGTAATTGAATTCTTAAGAATGCCTAGGTGTACTGCTAATAGTTACCATTAGCAGTGGATAAGGATACTGTTTCCAACCTATTTAGCCATTCCAATTGTTATTTTGAAAGTTTCGCTTTGAAGTTTCTATGTTGTTTTAGGCATCTTTCATTTTTAAAGACTAAATCATTATGCTGAAATATTTCTTAGGGTCCAATGTGTGATTTGCTGTGGTCAGATCCTGATGATCGGGGTGGTTGGGGTATTTCTCCTCGAGGAGCTGGATATACTTTTGGACAAGATATTTCAGAAACTTTCAACCATGCTAATGGCCTTACGTTGGTTTCAAGAGCTCATCAGCTGGTAATGGAGGTAAGCTTGTATTGACATGCTCTTAACTGTTTTAAGATGTTTAAACTAAACTCAGATCAAACCTTGATATATTTTAATACAGTAATATATTTTATTATAACTATAGTTTATATGCCTAATATTTTATCTGCAGAGGCTCTTATTAAAATTACATTTTTTTTTTCAGGGATATAACTGGTGTCATGATCGGAATGTAGTAACAATTTTTAGTGCTCCAAATTATTGTTACCGTTGTGGTAACCAAGCTGCAATTATGGAGCTTGATGATACTTTAAAATATTCATTGTAAGTATTTTAAAAAATATTTATATGAGAATGTTCAATGTTATATCTTCTAGTTAAAACTTTCATGCACACACAAAAAGTCACGTGTGCTTGAAATAAATAGGCACTGTTGCTTGATCTGGCCTTATCAGGTATTTCAGAAGAGATTATTTGTGGAATATCCAATTTATTTTAAATTTTTATAACTTTAAAATTTTAAAACATTTATGTTTGGCTATTTCAGGGTGTACTCATTAATTCATGAGTTACTATAAAACCTAACCTTCAATCCTTAAAATTATTTTTCTAGATGAGTTCTTTGAAGTTTCAGCCCTAAGTTATGTTAAGAAATACTTGCTTCTGTTATATCAATATTATGTATGTTAAGGAATCTTTTTACTTTTAAGATTCACACAAATAGGTTGAATTCCTTTTTGAATAAACTCAGTGAATGACATTAATTCTGTGCCTGAATAGAACTTCCTTGGGAAATTCTTTTTCTCCAAAGTGGCTCCTGTCATTTACTTTGCCATATTTAGCAGCATTATAGGGAAGCTTCTCTCTCCTTCAGAAGAAATTGCTCTGAAGTGTTATTTGAAATTTCAAACAGTATTCAGTTTGTTATAGATTATTTTAAAAACATTAATAGACCAACAAATTTGGATTCTTTCTTCCAGTTTGCAGTTTGATCCGGCACCACGCAGAGGTGAACCTCATGTTACTCGTCGCACCCCAGACTACTTTCTGTAATGAGATTTTCCACTTGTACAGTATTGCCATGAACCATGTGTTGACCAAAAGGAACATGAGAAGAGCAACAGTAACTCCAAAGTGTCAGAAAATATTTAACATTGAAACCTGTTTTCACATGGACCAAAAGATGTGCCATATTGAAATTCAAAGGCTCTTGTCTGTCAGCGACTGTGACCACTTTAGAATGAACCAGTTCATTGCATGCTTGAAGCAACATTGTTGGTCAAGAAATCAGTTTCTGGCATAGTTCTACTTGTAGTTACTTTTGCTTTCTCTGAGAGACTGCAAATATTAATACGTAGGCATTTAACACTTCGTGAATTACAAGTAACTTTCCTTCTAGCTTTAGCTTTCCAGCATGATTGTAGATAAGAATAGCAAACTATCATTGAAGCTTAACATTTTAAATAAGCACCAAGACTGACTTTTCTTATTTGTGTTATTTTGTTTTTTAGAGAAACAATTTAATTTAATTGTATTATTGTTTCATCTGAATTCTGTTCCCACTCCCATTTTTCTCTCACACATTTCCTTTACAAAGTGTTCCATGTATGTGTTCTTCATAGTGAATTGCTTTGAAAGAACAATTTATTTCTGTAAGTTGTTGCTGCAGGAGAGTGTTGCAGCATTTTTCATAATAAACTTGTGAACTAAGTTTGGAAGATGTATTGCAAGCACATATCATGTTGTATTTAATAAAAAGTAGCTTTTATGTCTCCTTGAACCTTTGAAAGACCAAAACCAAGACTACGTCACAAACAAGCTGATTTCAGGAAACATTACAGTACATAAAAATCATAACCTGAGGATCAGATTTTGCAATCTGATATATTAGGCAAATAATTATTGCCATAATTCTGTAAGCATTTTTCAAACACCTAGGGAGAAAGCTGTTCTTTGAAATGGATATTATGACATTTAATTCTATATTTAAAGTGAAAAGGTCTCCATTGTGAAGTTAAATCTAACTTCATTTAAGCATGGTCTTAAAAATTATATATCCTCAATGTTCCTGATGAAATCTACTTTTTTTGCTATACTTGGAAACAAAAGAATATGAGGTTACTGCTTTTGTGCTACCCAATGAAAAATAGGAACTGGTGAGATCATAAATCAATCTCAATACTCTGCACCCATTTTTAGTAGTAGCAGTCTCTCATACCCATTACTCTCATGCCCAGCTTACTTTCCTTTGGTTTGACCAGAAGGCAGTGAGTAAATTATAGACTAAATACTACAAATACTTGCTGAATATATTCTGATCACAGAACTTGGGATATTTAAATAGCTAAGAAAAATGAACCTATTATAATGGAAGTTGAATTCTTACTTGTAATTGTTGGTATCACACATTTGTTGAATGATGATGAAAATAGTGTAACAATGGGGATATACCAACAAGCCACCTGTAACTGATTGTCTCAAATGTGAAAATCAAAACATGTATTAACAGTGATTTCCTCTTACTTTGTAACTAGTGTTTTTACTTACCATTCAATAAAGTAGTAACAGAATTATGAAGTTGGGAGAAAAGTCCTTATGTGCACAGGGCATGTTAAAGTGTTGTGCATACTTTGTGATTCTTGAAACTTTTTCATGGAATGAAGTGGGCCGATACCTTCAATTTCAAGTAGTTGGCCTAGCATCAAGGGTTGCTGCTCAGAAGCAGGGAAAAATTGCTTCTGTAATTCCCAGCCAAGGCATTTTTAACTACATATAAGTTTCTCTCTATACATACATATGTATACATACATACATATGTACCATACATATTTTCAATTTCCTTTTCCTGAAAAAACTTCAAAAATTGAGGTTTTTCTAAGAAACAGTTACAAAAAACCAAAAAAGGGACAAGTATAAAGAAATACTATTGGCACTGTTATTGCTCTTCATTTCCCCCTAGCGTCAGTTGACCAGAATATTCATTTCAATATAAATTTAACTTCAAACACTGAAAAACACACCTTAAAATAAAAATTAGATGCCAATTAAAATACCCTCTGATTTAAAAAGAGATAAGCAATAAACTGAAAGTGGCCAACTTTTTCTATAACTTTTCTATAACTTAGCATTTGTCTTAGCCAGTAAGAACATCAGTTTGAACAAAACATTTTTCTTGTGCTGTTTTAACTGAATGATAATTAACGATTATCATTCAGTGTCATCTTGCAGCTTCATCTCCTATTCTCCACACGATCCCATAAGCACAGAATTATTAGAAAACGTTCCCATGTACAATATGTTACCTGCTTTTAAGTGTAGTAACTTCCATGATTGGAATTCCTATGTCATGATTGGAGACGTTTTTCAAAGTGGAAGCCATTGTCTAATTGGATTCTTGAATTCCATTGTCTAATTGGCTGCTTTTAAGACATTTTCAAAGCAAATTATTTTTCTTTGTTAAATATGGTTTCTGGAAACGAAAGAGAAAGCTGAAATTGTTTTGTTGAAAAGGCCTGTTGACTGCTCTTGTGAGCCTTATGTATTCAAAAGAATTGTTCAGCTGAAAAAGCAGGTAGTAAATGTTTAGAATAACTTGAACATAATAAAGTGGACTTTTTTATAATTTTATGTTAACAAAACATACTAATATGAAAAGGTACAGCATACTTAGTCATTTACATTACAAATCATGGACACTAGTGATATTTAATAAACCTGATTTAAGTTGATTTTGATCTATGAAAGTTAATATGATAGCTGTTACTCTTAACGTTTTCAATACTTAAAAGTCATGTCTGAAAGTCACAGCATGGTCAGAAAGGAAGTCATTGTTAAATCCTTTTTGGGGAGGGGGGAGGGGAGGGGTAGTACCCAGCCAACTTTGGCTTATCTAGAAAGCTAATTAGGAAACATCTGTGAAGTTGGTTTGTCCAGGAGCTTGGAAATCATCCTGAAAGAAGGCAGTGAGCCAGAACTATACTAATAGTGCATGGAGATACATACTAATAATGCATGGAGATATCAACATAAATTGTTGACCTCATGCTTGGTTCAAAGGCAATTTTACTTCCAAGTAATCCTTGCTAATGACCAGTAACTCAGTTGCTAAAGCCCATGTCACACTGCACCAACAGATGGAAAGAGGATGTAAAACGGAGAGAAACACTTGCCATCTGTTTTGCCATCTGTTGGTTAACGCGATTCATCCGTTCTGTACTCACTGCCTCCGTTTTTCATATCCTCTCTATCCGTCCAGCATCTGTCGACTGAGGTTCCATCCGCTCAAAAAGTTTTGAGCTGCTCAAAAACTTTTTGAGCGGAAAATGTATCCAACACGTCCGTTCTGCATCCGCAACGCATACGGGGAACATCCGTTCTACATCTGTCGTCATCCGTTACGCATCGCTATGTCTGCTAGGCATCCGCTGCGCATCTGCGCAACTCAAATCCGCTCCAGCGGAAAATGGACACAGGGAGAAGCGAAACGGACGTGGAACGGACACGCAGCATTAGTAGCACGGACGGAGAAAGGATGAAAGCGGATGCAGCTCGCATACAAAGCATTTAAAACGGAAAAAACGTTCGCAGAGGGACCTATCTCGGATATTAAGGATGTCTAGAGGATGCCTAGAGGATGCAAAAGGACACATAGTGGAAAAACTATATTGCCTATAAAAAGGGGGGAGCAATTCACCTGGATCTCACTTTCAGTCCAGCAGCCCTGCTGTGCAGACTCTTGCAGCCTTCATCTGCCTCTTGCTCTCCACAGCATCCAGTCATCACCATGGATCATAACACACTCCTTTTGGTAGCCACCATCGTTCTACAACAGTGCGAAGCCATCTACAGGCTCTTTCAACTGTTCTAGGGGAGAAAAGGAGGCGGCCAAGAAGTGTCTGGGTCCGAAAGATGGATCGGGGAGAAGAGCAGGAGTACGGACTGTATAACAAGCTGATGGTGGAGCTGAGGAACCAAAGACCCCGTGCATTCCAGAACTTCATGAGGATGCCTCCAGCCATGTTTGATGAAGTTGTGGAGCGGCTGAGACCCAGGTTGACCAAGCAGAGCACCACCTTCCGGCCAGCCTGGACCCTGGGCTCAAGGTGGCACTGACTCTGTGCCACCTGGCCTCAGGGACCACATACAGGAGCATGCAGTACAGCTGGAGGGTGCCACACAACACCATCAGCACTGTGGTCAGAGAAGTGGTACAAGGCCATCATCGAAGAATAGCTGGAGGAGCTCCTCCAGTGCCCCTCCACTGAAGAAGGCTGGAAGAAAGTTGCAGAGCAGTGGTATCAGAGGTGGAACTTCCCCCACACCCTTGGAGCCATAGATGGCAAGCACATGGCCTGCAAAGCTCCAGCCAAGTCGGGGTCCACTTATTTCAACTACAAGGGCTTCAGGCAACGGTCATCTTCAGATGCCCAGGTATACAACACCAGTGACCTCAAGGAGGGGCTGGAACGCAACCTCATCCTGGCCTTCCCAGATCCAGACCCCCTGCCCAACGACACGCAAGATGTGCCCTACTTCATCGTGGGGATTACGCGTTTCTCCCTCAGAACCTACCTCATGAAGCCCTACACTTCAAGATACCTCATCCGTGAAGAGAGGATCTTCAACTACAGGCTGTCCAGGGCAAGGCGGGTGGTGGACAACACCTTTGGCATCCTGGCCAACAGGTTTCCAGGGTACTTCTCACCACCATGCAGCATCCCAGAGACTATGAGGAGGATCGTGGAAGCTTGCTGCATCCTGCACAATCTCATGCGCACCCGTTACCCAGTGCTGCAGAAACACGGCTCGTGGACCTCCAACAAGGCAATGGGGACATGGAGCCTGGGGAATGGAGGCAAGGAGCGAAACCTGATAGACACTAAGGATGTGCAAGGCCCCAACAGAGCTTCACGTGAAAGGGAAGAAGCAGCGCAAACCTCCTGAGACACTGGTGCAACTCCCCAGCTGGAGCAGTGGAGTGGCAAGACAGGATGATAGATGATTAATGGATGCTTCCTTCAGCCTGTCTCATCACACGGATGAGATTGGGCCATGTATGTTGGGTGGGCCTACAATGAGCAGGGCATTTAACAAAAAGTTGTGTTTATGTTGACATGTGTGGATGATTACATTATTACTGATAATAAAGGGCCATAGGTATGGCACCTTGGAGGATGGACCATACAGTCCCACTATGCTTGCACTGGAGGTTTATCTATCCCACATATTACCCATCCCAAAGGTATCCCTGCCCATCCCACAGCTATTACCCATTCCCAAAGTATCCCTGCCCATTCCCACAGCTATTACCCATCCCAAAGGTATCCCTGCCCATCCCACAGCTTTACCCATCCCAAAGGTATCCCTTGCCCATCCCACAGCTATTACCCATCCCAAAGAGTATCCCTGCCCCATCCCACAGCTATTAACCCATCCAAAGGTATCCCTGCCCATCCCACAGCTATTACCCATCCCAAAGGTATCCCTGCCCATCCCACAGCTTTTACCATCCAAAGGTATCCTGCCCATCCCACAGCTATTACCCATCCCAAAGGTATCCCGTGCCCATTCCCATTGCTATCTTAACCCATCCCACAAGCATGCAAAAGGCTTAAACCATTTCTAAAGTTTCCACCAAGACTTTATTTAATAAAATAAATGAAGCAAGTGTGTGAAACAAAGTTAATCTTTATTAATAACAAGCTGCAAAGAAAAATGACCCAGTCAAGTGTCCAAAGCAAAAATAAAGTCAACAGGTAGCCACCCAGTCTCTGGCACTCTTCTTGGTCAACTCGGAGCGTGCCCATCTCAGGGGTGAAGGTCCAGGTGGCTGTGGACGGTGAGCTGCTGCTGGAGTGCTGGTCTGAAGCACCACGGGTGCCTGGCCCCGAGAGGACAACAGGGGATGGTGTGTTAAGGAAGCTCTCAGACAGCTGGCTCAGCCCCGTGATGTTGAGAGCCCCACCTCAATGACAGTGGGTGTCAGCCCCAATACTGATGACAGATGTACTGAGGCCGGACTTGGCTGTGGGTGGAGGAAGGAGCAGTGTAGTGGGGATGTTCTGGTCTGCAGCGGGTGAGGACTGGCGTCGGTTGCATCGGTGTGTGGGTGGCATTGGTGGCATCAGTGGCACCGATGTACCTGTGCCTGGACTGGGAAGGGCTGCCTGTGCTGCTGGACCTCCTGGTAGCCATAGCCTTGGAAGGGTTAGGGCCTGTGGAAAGCCTTGGAAGGGCAATGACATCACCTGGGGTGGAGGGGAGCAGGCCTGGACTGGGTGGGAGCAGGTTCATCTTTGGTCTGGAGGGGTTGTGAAGAAGATCGGTGATCCTGTCCTTCACCAACTGGTACTGGGGTTCCGCCATGTTCTATGAGGGTCTGGTTGACATAGTGGAGGAGGGCTTGTGGTCGAGAGGATGGGGCGTCAGGTTGTTGTTACCAGCTGAGAGAGGAGACTAGGCTGCTCCTGATGCGTGTCTTTATCTCAGCAGGACAGTGTGGCTCTGCCCCTCCGGTTTGCCTCTCTGCCTTTCTGTGGAGGTGGAGCTGGGTGGATGCGGGTTGGGCTGTGGTGGAATGCCGTCTCCTTTCTCCCACTGCATCAGGGGGTCCTCCACGCGCTCTGCACGGTAGTACAGCTGTCGGGGGGGGTCTCCGCCTGGCACGCTCCACAGATACCTGCCTGGACACAGGAGCTGACTCTCTGCCAGAAGAGGACTGGGCTCTCAGCAGGCTGCCGTGAGAGAGAGGGTTGTGAGAGGGCTGCTCCCCGGTGGCGGGATCTCACCCTCCAGGAAGCTGCACCTGGCCATCACGTAGGTCTCTCGGTCCGTCAGCTTGACCGTGGCCTGGCCAGATTTCTGAGGTGCAGCTTCCCGTACCAGGTGTGCAGTTGCTTCACCCAGCCGAGGAGGCCTCTGAAGTGTAGCCCAGGCTCTCTGCCTTCTCGTCTCCAGCCTGCTTCCTTTTAGGTGTCACGATAGAGCCTGTGTCCTTCCGCCATAGATACTCGTTCTCCCTCAGCCACTCCAGCACTCTCATGTTCCTCTTCTATGTTGAATTGCCTCCTCTCCCGTTCACGCGTCTGCCTCTTCCTCCCTTTGGCCAGGGCCATATGGGCCCTCATCAGAAGAGCTCCGAGGTTGTAGAGGCTGCTCTCCACACACCACACCTGCAGCAGCAGCAAGCAAACTACGTAGCAGCAAAAGCAACCAGCAGGACCAGGAGCACCAGCAGCAGGACCAGGAGCACCAAGCAGGACCAGGAGCACCAGCAGGACCAGAAGCAGCGCCAGCAGAGTAAGCACCAGCAGAAGCACCAAGGACACAGCGCCAGCAGAGTAAGCACAGCAGAAGCACCAGCACCAGGAGCAGCGCCAGCAGAGTAAGCACCAGCACCAGGAGCAGTGCCAGCAGAGTAAGCACCAGCAGAAGCAACCACACCAGAAAGCAGCATCAGCAGAAGCACCACCACCAGAAGCAGCATCAGCAGAGTAAGCACCAGCAGAAAGCACCACCACCAGAAGCACAGCATCAGCAGAGTAAGCACCACCAGAAGCACCACCACTAGAAGCAGCATCAGCAGAAGCACCACCACCAGAGCAGCATCAGCAGAAGCCCAGCACCAAAAGATTTGAGGCCAGGCAGCAGAAGCCCCAGCAGAGGAGATCAAGGGCCAGGGGGTGGGAGGGTGGCCCTGTCCCTCTTGCCAGGTGGCAGCAGATGCAGAGCTTCTTTTTCTCCCATGGTTGTTGGGTTGCGGCTGGCTGGCTGGAGAGCTGTGTCTGGAAGCAGGTCTTTCCTCTGAATGGTGAACCTGCTGGAGCTGCTTCCCTTTATATCCGTGGGGCTGACGCAATGCATCCTCCCCACATGCGCAGTGAAACGCTAGGCCATCCGCTAGGCTTCCGCTCCTGCATCCGCTTCATCCCGCTCGGCATCCGCTGTGCATCCGCTTCAGCCGCTCGGCATCCACTCTTTCCATTCCGCGTCTGCTTTGCTGCGCTCCCCCGGAAGCCTTGCGGATGTGCCACTGCCCATTCGCTTCCATCACTAGGCCTTCGTGGAGCACCGCTTTCCATCCGCCCTACGTCCTCCCCCCATCTGTTTCCTTTCCGTGTTGTCCGCTCTGGTTATGCAAAATTTTTGCCCCTTTGCAGAACGGATTAACGAACGGATGGAACATTTTTCTCGTCCGCTGTGTCCTTTTTACAAACGTTTTGCATCCGTCGGCCAGTGTGACAGGGCGTAGTGAAGTTAGGACTGCTTATGGTCTCACTTCAGTTTCCCCTTTGCTATATAGGCCTGAGGAGGTCATAAATGCAAGGATTGATTGCAAAGTTACTTTTTCATCATCATAAATACAAAGAGTTGCTAAACAAGAACTTCCTATGCTATACTAGATGGTGATGGTGGAATTGGATGTTTTCATCAATATCTGGGCTGAGTATTGCACTGTGGCTGATCTCTTGTATTGGGTTTATAATGCCTCTAGTCTCAATCTACCTGGACGTATCTTTTTGCTGCAGTTTGCTCTGTATGCCTAAGAGAAAGTTAATGCTTGGAGACTGAACACTCCAGTTCTACAAATATTAGAAGATGGTGCTTGATGCACTAGATTTATCAAGCAAGAGGTAAGACTTTCTGGCTTGGAAAAAAAAAAGCTTTGCTGTCTCATGACTAATCCATAAATGTGGGAGTAGCAAATAAGGAAATAAATTGTGATATTGCTGTGATATCAAACATCATATGGCATTCATTTGAGGTAGTTTAGGATTGCTCTGGGAGTAGTTTTTGCCTGAGTTTCTTTAAACTTTGGTTTAAGTGACAGATATCTCTTAATTCCAAACACTGGTTTAGTGTCAAGTTATGATCTGGTAAGATTTTCAGAGGATGCTCCTCTCAAAATATTTATTGGGAGGTGGGGGGGGGGGGG